>JANAVB010044018.1:225171-279072 GCA_029216955.1 Iris pallida | reverse complement strand
ATCTATAGATATATATAATATATATATTTAATATGATATCATTAACAATATTACTGAATTATACCCAAGGTTTAAACATATCCTGGCAGCTATTTCATACAAAACAAGCACTATTAATAATATCAATAGAAGAATATACATACCATACAATACATATGAGATAAAATATATTTTATCTAACCTTTCTAATAATAATGAAAACATATATTCAATTATTAAATAGGCACCATAATCTAAATATGTACACATTTATATTTAAATACCTTAAAATGCACAAGGATAATCATATTTCCAAGAATAATTATTCAATCAAAATAACTGAATACATATATTATATATATAACATGTATTCTATGAAAATATTTATTAGATACTTAAAACAAGGCAGCAGTACACACTCAAAGTATATCGTCATGGACGTCCTAGGACTTACTATAAGCCTACACGGGCTTGGGCACGGTTTGGGCCCAGTCCGGACTAGTTTGGTATAACCGAAATCCTAAAAGTCCAATTAATAATAAATAACTAATTAAACTATTTATAGGGATTAACTCGTAACTTGGCCTGATTTTCTTAGTTAGAACACACTTATGGCTGGGTCTTCCTTGGCATGACTAATACACTGGTCAAGGCACGCCACTGCACTATTCGTGCCATGATTCCTAGTCGTCTGGTACCTCAAAACTCAACCATGGCTAAAGGTACCTACCGTAATATTTAACTAAATAAATATTTAGAAAAAACATCTCAAAATCACCACTTAAATCTAATAAGCAAAAATAATACTTCAAGAATTCTGGGAAGGGAGGCTACACATATCAAGTCAGGCAATCATCATCAACGACTGCACGACGAATACTGCTGGAACTTGTAATTAGAAGTATATATTTTTTTACACTTTTATTAAGTCTAGGTTATTGTACGTTGAGTCGCAGTGAGTACCTCAACCATAGACTAGATAACCAAAAGCTCCACAAACAAAAAGCCAAACTGCCAAAGCCCTACAACTGCCCATGAGCATTCTTCTCCAAGGAGGCAGAGTTCGGGCCGAACTCTGCTCCCATACAGAGTTCGGGCCGAACTCTGTCCCCTGATTTCCAGGAGCTAATTTTTAGGGATTGCTCATTGCAAGTTGTCCAACGGTCAAATTTTGAATATTTTGGACAAAGTTCTGGCCGAACTCTGCCTCCTAGAACTAGTATATATAGGCACCCTTTTTTCCCATTTCAAATCATCTAATCTTCTCTTCTCTTCTACTCCTATAGACTATACATCCTAAAGAGCTATACTCTTCTCATCTACTAGCCACAAAACTTCCCAAGCCTACAAGGTACTCGGTGCGAATCAATTAGAAGTTTGTGTGCAAGAGTCTTGAAGAAGTCACTTAGAAAATTCCAAGTTTTGCCTTAGCGATCTTTCAAGAAGTTGGCGTGCTCTTCTGAGTAAGGGCATGTGATTGTAAAGCTATTTCACAAATAGTAGATTTCAATCCTGAGCTAGAGTTCTTAGGCCTGGACTAGTCCTCTACGAGGAAAACCAGGTTAAAAATTACTGTGTCTGCGTATGCTCTGTGATCTTCATTTACTTTCCGCACTTATACTCTGATTAATCATTTGCTAGTTGGGATTGAATAGAGTTAATTTTTTAATTATTCATTATTGATACAAGTACTCTATTCACCCTCCTCTAGAGTTGCCTACACGTACTTCAATTTATTCATACTCTCTTTATTTTCTAATGGTACACTGTTTACTTATTCCACGTTCTTTTTTCTCTAGGATTAGAGAGATTTGTGTAACTTGATGCATCGTTAATTCCATGGTCCCTATCTGAACTTCGGAG
Organism: Iris pallida; assembly: GCA_029216955.1. NCBI lineage: Eukaryota > Viridiplantae > Streptophyta > Magnoliopsida > Asparagales > Iridaceae > Iris > Iris pallida. The sequence goes on along the minus strand of JANAVB010044018.1, from coordinate 277,230 downwards.
ACATCCCACTTGATAGACGATTTACTTGGCTAGATATGCTTGGGGTATGCCTAAATAATATTGTCTTTATTTACAATATTTCTTAAATATTTTCTTTTTTCTTTTTATTTTTTTCCTAATTTGTAGAAGTTGTACTGGTGGTCGACGGACAGAGATCAAGCAATCCAGAAGTGTTACAAGTTTGTCACCAACAAAAGGTTGAGAAATAAGGTCAACGACCAGAAGGCGTTGGCTACACTCCCTGGAGATCATCACAAAGGGTTGTTAAAGGAGGAATTTGGGAGGAGATAAAGAAGATGGACACTCCAGCCTATAAGGCTATGTGCGAGAAGGCAAAGGTTGCCCGTGCTAAGGGCGGTCACCACACGGGTGGATCTATCCCAATTTCATAGCATTATTGACGGATGGTGAGTATTCTTACTTGTTATTTTTAATTGTTTAATTTTAATGTTTAGTTATTAATTGTTGTTTAATTGTTACAGTGTGAGGAGGTCGAAGGACAGGCGAACTCCCGAACGCCGTCGACTTTCCACAAGTTTTAGAGCGTACCCATAAGCGAAAGAATGATGGAAAGCTCGTAGATGATCAGACGACCAAAGCCTATGTAAGTTTTCTCAGTCATATCTAATTAAATTCTTCTTTGTACCTAACTATATTTATTTTAACTAAATAGTTAGTCCTAACTCTAAATATCCTAACCATAACCCTAATTAGCATTAAAAATCAAAGACAAATATAGGAGACATATGAGACCTTAACCATAACAATACTTAATAGTAACTAAAATATGAATATTAACTCTAAATCTATTTACCTATATAAATATAGGAGACGTATGAGACTATAAAGAGTCGAGTGAGGAAGGGAGTACTGCTGGGGGGTTTGCCGTGGGGGAGCTCGGGGAAAGACTTGTGGATACAAGCTGTCGGAAGAGGAAAAGGCAAGAGCAAGTACAGTACCTGATTGTTAGCATCCCAGCCGTCCATTTTCTCCAGAGCTCCTCCTCTATCTCCACCTTCACCTCCACCTCCTTCGGCAGATACACAGCCTGACGTTACTACCGGAACCTATAGTTTGGAAAAGATTACACAGATATTGGTGGCCCTACAGGGTCAGATGACCTAGGTGATCCACGTTCTAGACACTTGTGGTCTGATTCCAGCTACCACTGCACCGGTTCTTGCTTCGACCTCAGCGCCTTCTGCATCGGCTCCTTCTTCGACCACAATGCCTCCTACACCGGCTCTTTCTTCGACCACATCGTCTACTGCACCGGCTCTTACTTCGACCACAACGCCTTCTGTCATGCCAACGACTGTTATAGGTTATGGTCTTACTCAGGACCTACATCGGTTTATTAGTTTGGTGATGGCACAGTTATATGCGTGCGAACAGCCGCCTCTGCCTCTGCCACCTCCTCCACCAGCTATTTGATATCTACGAGAATTTTGTATAATTTATTATTGTACTGGATGTGTTTGTATGACTTTGTGGAGTTTATGTATCATTTGAGGGATTTATATAAATGTACTCTATTGGAGAAGTTTGTCGTTACTCCATAGTTTGAGAAAATAGTTTTTTGTTTAAATATGTGTGTTTGAGTCTATTTTATTCATGGTTATATATTGTGTTTTAGTTTATTGAATAAATAGTCTATTTTATTCAATGTTATATATTTATGTTTTAGTCTATTGAGAATATATATATATATATATATATATATATATATATATATATATATATATATATATATATATATATATATATATATATATATTTAAGAAACTAAATTCTATATATAATGTGAAATCAAAACGGTTACATGAGGGGGCCACAAAAGTGCACAGCACGCCACGCCCTGTGGCCGACGAAAAAAGCCTAGCCACATGCAAAACTCATAAACCAAAATAGCTCGGGGACCCAAAACTTCACCCTAGTCCCTCCCTCGCGCCCACGAGGGACCCGACCCTACAATGGGGGGCCCATACCTTCGAGCGTTGCTGCTCCACTTCGCAAGTCAGCTGGAGTAGCGAATAGGCGTAGGAAAGGTCTTCATATCGATGCTTGTTACGGCTCTTCCATAAAACCTAGATGATCGCCGACGCCATGATGTCATTTTGGTCTATCCGTGTGTTTCCCCAAGCCGCAAGCCGCTGGGAGAGGAGAAGTCCTCCGCCGGTGATTCCGCGAGTCGACTGAAAGTGATCCCAAAGCCCGACCGCGAGATTGTCGGAGGAGAAGGTGTGATCAAGGCTCTCGACATCAGGAGTGTCATAGCAGTGACACTTAGAGGCAATGGCATACCCGACCCGCTGGAGCCAGTCATCCGTTGGAAGCTTGTGTCTGACTACCCGCCACTGAAGGATCGACCACTTGGTTGGAATCCGTCTACCCCAAACTGGAAACGGACCGGTCGGGCCCGGAAGACTGGTCCTACTAACCTCCCAGGTCGAGCACGTCGAGAAAGCCCCGTCCCTAGTCGGCCGCCACCTGAACGAGTCTTCCTGGCCCGATAGCTGGAGGTCGTCCTCGACAATCCCGTCCGCCACGGCCTGTCTGAAGAGATCGGCAATACGTTGCAGGGTCCCAGCTCCCGTCCGCCTGAAGTTGGTGAACCAATAGCGCTGGCCTACGCTGCTGTATCGTCGGACGAAGCGGTACCGTTCTCCCGGTCCAGTTCTCGGCAAGTGTGTCCACGTCGCCACAGCCAAGCTCCATATGAATATGGGGTTCGCCGCAAGCCTGACCAATGATGAGACGGCGCCACCCGCAGGAGCTGCTGTTGTTGATGCCGGCCAAAGTTGGGTGTATACGCGGGAAGTACGACGCCCTCATGAAGTCGGTCCATAAGGTGGATTCGGTCCGCACCCGCCACCAGAGCTTCACCGATAGGGCGGTGACCATGTCGCCGATGTTAAAGATCCCAAGACCCCCCTCCCCGGTGGGCCTCGCAATGGTCTCCTAGCTTGTCCACCGCATACGCTCGACGACCTACGAGTGGCCCAAAGAAACCTGTCAAAAGAGTGCTCAATTACCTCTATGACCTTCTTCGGTGGATGACATGCTGCCAAAACATAAATAGGCATCGAACATAGCACGTGTCTGAGGAGGATAAGGCGACCACCGATTGAGAGGGAGTTGTGCTGCCACCCTCTGACCCTCGACTGGATCTTGGAGATGAACGGTTCGAAGAAGACAACCTTTCTCCTCCCGTAGTGAATCGGGCAGCCCAAATAGTTAAAAGGAGGCGAGGAGACGGGGAATCCCGGGCAAGCCGCCAGTGCCGTCTTCGTCGCCGCGGCGCTGTCCTCGTGGGTATAGATGCAACTCTTCCTATCATTGATGCGTTGGCCGGACGAATGCTGGTATCTCAAAAGCAGCTGCTTGATGTTCTTTATATATATATATATATATATATATATATATATATATATATATATATATATATATATATATATATATATAATATATATTTATTATATTTATATATGTAAATAAATAAATAATACAAAAATAGAGGATGGGCAGAGCAGCCGGCCCTTATTTCCCCCACCCACCCACCCCCACCCCCCCCCCCCCCCCGGTCTTCTTCTCGGGTGGTGGGCGGGGCCGGCCTTCGTCCCAGGCGCTCTGGCCAGTTGGCAGTGGAGCCCCTCTAACATCTCCAGCGGCCCTCGCCCGCAGGCCCCCTCCTCCTGGGCCCAAGCGTGGCAGCACGTCGCCGCTTGCCCTCACTGCTGCGGTCCTCGCCGCAGTCGCCATCCCCGGTGCTCCCGGTGACGGCGCAAGCCCCCCATGAGCGTCCCCCTAGATCCTTCCCGGCCCCCTCCATCCTCGGGCCTCTTCCCGGCTCGCGCTCCGTCGCCCCTTCGTCGGCCGCTGTCCAGCCCGGAGAGACCCTTCCCCCGGTCGTCCCCCTGGAGGCTCCGCCGGGTACGTCTCCTCCGGTTTGCGCGCATCCTACGGTGAGCGAGCCTCCTCCGGCTAGCGCGACCACTCTTTCGGCGCTTCCCCCAGCCCTCCCCCCGCTCGCGCCCACTCCAGCTGCGACGGCGTCCCCAGCGGTGTCGCCCCCTTCTGCCATGGCCGCGTTCTTACAGCTCAAGTGGCTAGCTTGCGCCGTCTCCTCTCCTCCCGCGCAGGCCGCCATCTCTTCCTCTCCGTCGGTAGCCATCCCCTTGCGAGCTTTGGTGGCAACGCAGCGGCCATCACGGGCCTCCGTGCAGTGGCCAGCCGTCTTCGCCGAGGCTCCCCTGCCGGCACCGGCCGCTGGCCCAGTAGCGGCGTCCCCATCCGCCTCTTCCCCCCTTCCTCACCCCTCCGGTGTCCCTCCTACCGTCGTCCCCGGCCTCGGCAGTCTCCCCTCCTTCCCCCTCCGTCCATGGCGTTGGCAGTCCCTCTCCCGTCCCGGCGTCGGACGATCGATCTCTGCCCCCATCGCCCCACGCGCCGCCCTTCCCTCCTCCAGTGTTGTCCTCCGCCGCAGGCTGCGGGATAACCCCCCCCGGTGGTAGGGCCCCTCCCCTCCGCCGCCCCCGTCCCCGTCGTCCCTCCCCTCTCCCACCCTCCCTTCCAGTTCCCCCGGTCCGTGCCTCCATTCGCCGGCGTCGCGCTAGGCGGCTCCCGGGAGCTGCCCTCGAGCGGCGCGCCCGCCCTCGGGCACCGGTCCGTCCGCCTCGGGCCATGTGCCCTTTTCCTTTCGGGCAGTGGGTCAGTCCCCCCTCGGCTTCCACGTGCAGGGTTAGCCCGCCCTTGGGTCCCGCGCGCTGGGGCACTGCTCCCGTTGACCGTTTGAATTTTGAATTACGGTTCATAATTCAGTTTGAAAAAAAAAACAAAATCTCAGGGCTGCGAGCCCACACCCTCCACTGGGATGTGTGCCCCACTTTGGGCTGCGCATATGCCTCCACCTTTGTTTGTTCCATTTTTTGATTCTTGTCGAATTTCGGTTTTCTTGTTAAAAAAATCGAGTAGTAATTTTTGTTTAGACGCGACGCGTCAGGATGACTGTCAGGGGTTCCGCCCACAGTTTGTAGGAACTCGGGCTATCTCCCGGTTCCACCTATCCTCTTGTATTTCAATGAAAGCTTTAGCCACTGTTCTATATATATATATATTATATATATATATATATATATATATATATATATATATATCTATATATATATATATATATATATATATATATATTTTTATTATTATAATATTTATATATATATTATATATATATAATATATAATATATATATATATATATATATATATATATATATATAAAATATATATATATATAAAAAAAAATTAAAAAAAATAAATATATATATATATATGTTTAAACATATATATATATTTTTAAATATATTTATATATATATATATATATATATATATATATATATAAAACATATATATATATATATATATATATATATATATATATATATATATATATGTTTGAGCATAGCAGGAACAATTTGTTTTGGCAATAATGATAAGCTCAACGATGGACCAACGACTGATTACTGACGGATGTAGGTCACCGACGTACTAGCGACAGCTCCCAATGGATTTCTACTGCGCACCGATGCACTACCGACGAAAATTTTCGTCGGCAACGTGTTGTCTGATACCCAAAAGCGTATCAGACACCTTACTGTCGAAAAAATTTTGTCGGTAACCTTCTGGAAAATTTGTAATTATGGGCTAACAAAACTCTATTCCTAATCGTCGCAAAGCTGTCGCAACATTTTCTGACGAAAATAATTCATTGTTAATCAATCGCTGCATTGTTATCACCAAATCCGTCAGTAAGTTTTCGCTGTAGCAGCGGATTGCTGACAGATTTTTCTTAGCGACAATAATTCTAACGATGTACCATTTTTATCGGTAGTCCGTCGGTATTACTAAATAGCGACAAATATGTTAGATTTAGCGACGTATACTTCCGTCGCTAATTAGTATAATTTTGTTGTGTGATACCAGATCTCATCCATAGAATAAAGTAAAATAACTATGCTAGAGGCAGCAATGAAATATAAATGCAGAAGCAAATAATCCAGTAGTACCGATAGTCAAGTGGAGATAAATCCACTACCAAACTACTATAATAAAGTTAAAGCAGAAAATATTCCAAACCACAATGAGATAAAAGGAAATAAAAAAATAAATAATCCATCTGTCAAGTAATCAAGGGAACTCAAAAGGTGAGACCACCTCATCTACTAAGAAAAAAATCTGATCTATGGAAGTATTCCTCATGATACTTCTGCTCGCAGAAACCTGGAAGAAAACTATGTCCTTATTGGAACGTAATAAGATACAAACAACATGCTAATATAAAGTAAAATAGATAAATATGCAAGGGTATTTCTTATTGGAGTGGGTGGGGTTCCCAACCTATGTGGAGAAGACCCCGGAGTGCGACGAGCGCCGTTCGTGTGTCGAAGAAGCTCGGGGAGGAAGCGGGGCTGCTGATAGAGCTACAGGGAGCTGCTGGAAGTAGGGGGGCCGAGTTCGGGCCGAACTCTGCCCCAGGCAGAGTTCTGGCCGAACTCTGCCTCCCCATTCCAGAATGTGGTCGGCCAGTGTTGTTTGCCCGACACAGAGTTCTGGCCGAACTCTGTGTCGTCGGGGGCTGAAGCGGATTTTAGGGTGACTTTTCACCACTGGATCTAATCCAACGGTCCAGGTTAGTTGCGGGATTGGGGAGTTAAGTTGGGATTTCCAAACCCTAATTCATAACGCAACGTAACACAAGAAAAAAGAAGAGAAGGAGGCAAGAGTGCCATTGCAACTTCGGAGAAGAAGACGGAGGATTGAAGGTCGCTATTCGAAGGAGATCGTGTTCGGGTAATCTCTACTCGTCGTTCTCGCTCTTCGTAGCCTTGTAATCATTGTTCTTGTTTCTGAGTGTTGTGGGGATCCGATTTGGATCGGGAGGAGTTTGTAGAGGGTGTAATTCTTCTATTCCATTAGTGGAGGCTTCTCAGGGTTGGACTCCGATCGTCCCGTGGTTTTTTCCCGCAAGGGTTTTCCACGTCAAAAATTCTCTGTGTCTGCGTAGATTATTTTGTGTGATTGTTTTTGGGTTCGTGCGTTGTATTGCTCGGTCCTCTCGCAGGTACTCTCCGATTTGGAGAAAGGTTTTTGCGTTTCTTTCCCAACAGAGTGGTATCAGAGCCAGGTTCTGGAATTCAGAAGGGTGTCAGGAGTTGACAGAAACCAGAGAGGAGAGATGGACGCGAAGCCGGTGCGCATGGTGAACCTGAACGGCACAAACTATCACTATTGGCGGAGCAAGATGAAAGATTTGCTGTTTGTCAAGAAGCTGCATCTACCCGTGTTTGCATCCGAGAAGTCCCAGTGATAAATCCGAGGAGGACTAGACATTCGAGCACATACAAGTGTGTGGGTACATACGACAGTTTGTGGACGAGAACGTGTACAACCACGTTGCCAATATTGAGCACGCGAAGACGTTGTAGGATAAGCTGGAATCCTTGTATACGAAGAAGACCGGGGTAAACAAATTGTTCCTGATCCGAACGATGATGGGTCTGCGATACAAGGATGGGGCATCTATTTCGGATCACTTGAGTGAGTTCCAGGGCGTGGTTGACCAGCTATCTTCTATGGGAGTCAAGTTCGACTACGAAGTTCAGGGACTGTGGCTGCTGTGTACATTGCCAGACTCGTGGGAGACCGTACGAGTATCTATGATCGCTTCTGCTCCAGAGGGCATGGTCAGTCTGGAGTTTGCCAAGAGCGGGGTGCTGAATGAAGAGATACGGAGACGTTCTCAGGGCACTTCATCCACATCCCACCACTCAGAGGCACTTGTTTCAGAGAGCCGCGGAAGGGGCAAAAGCAGGGGTCCAGGTGGTGGCAGAGACAAGAGCAGTGGGAAGTCCAAGGGTCGTTACGAGGACTCAGAGTGTTACTATTATGGTAAGAAGGGCCATATGAAGCGAAATTGTTTCGCTTGGAAGAGAGAGAAGAAGGACGACAAGGGGAAGCAAGAAGAGAACACTACAGCGGCGGCCTCGATGTATGGAGGCGATGTGATCATCGTAGGTGATGAGGTCATTACTAACCTCGCCTGCGATGACAATTTTGGCTGGTGGACTCAGGAGCTTCAGTACATGTATCTCACAACAGGGTACTATTTGTCACTTACACGACAAGACGACTGTGGCGTGTTGAAGATGGGCAACGGAGATGTGTCGAAGGCGGTTGCCGTTGGAGATGTGCATTTGAGAATAAAGACGGGTGCGGTTTTGTTCTCAAAGATGTTCGTCATGTCCCTGATATCCGTTTCAACCTGGTGTCGGTTGGAAGGTTGGATGACGAGGGATTCTTCAGTCTCTTCGGGAATAGTCAGTGGAAGCTTTCCAGGGGTTCGATGGTGATTGCCAGAGGAAGCAAGAAGTCTGGTCTCTACTATATGGAGGGGAGCTGCACAGGGGGCACAGGAGGTGAACGCAGTCAGTGATAGCGTCTACCGAGTTGTGGCACAGGCGGCTCGGCCATATCAGCGAGAAGGGGATGAGCTACTTGGTGAACAGGAAGGTGATTACGGGGCTCAAGTCTACAAAGTTGGAGAAGTACACGTACTGCTTAGCTGGGAAGCAAAATAGGGTGTCTTTCCAAAGTCACCCAAGTTCGAGGAAGCCGGCGTTGCTCGAGTTGATTCACTCGGATGTCTGCGGTCCTATGAAGGTAAAATCTCTTGGTGGTGCTTCTTACTTTGTAACCTTTATTGATGACTGTTCCAGGAAGGTTTGGGTCTATGCCTTAAAGACCAAGGATCAGGTGCTGCCTACTTTCAAGGAGTTTCAGGCCTCTGTTGAAAGGAAGATGGGCAAGAAGTTGTTATGTGTTCAGGTCCGACAATGGCGGCGAATACATCGGTCCCTTTGATGCGTATTACAGAGAGCAGGGGATACGACACCAGAAGACTCCGCCAAAGATACCTCAGCTCAATGGTGTAGCAGAGCGCATGAACAGGACACTGATGGAGAGGGTGCGGTGTTTGCTGTCAGAAGTAAACTTGCCGGGCAGTTATTGGGGTGAGGCTCTTTCACAGCTGCTTATGTTATTAATTTGTCTCCTAGTGCTCCTTTGCAGGGTGATATGCCTGACAAAGTATGGTACGGCAAAGAGCCGTCATACAATCACCTGCAGGCGTTTGGTTGTAAGGCTTCGTGCATGTATCGAAGGACGAGAGGACCAAATTTGAGCCGAAGACGAGGCGATGCGTCTTTGTCGGCTACGGTCGGGATGAGTTTGGCTATAGACTCTACGACCCAGTGGAAGGAAAGCTCTACAAAAGCAGGGACGTAGTGTTCGTCGAGGATCAGACCATGACCAACACTCAGGATTCTGAGACGCCTTCTGAGGCTGAGGAATTGCCTGAGTTAGAGTCATTTCGCTTCGAGCAGTTTCCAGAGGACATCGCAGAGGATCCAGTTATGGGGGAGCCAGTACATGGAGTAGCTCCCAACCTTGATCATCAGCCTGCTGATGGTGGTCAGGGTGTCCCTCAGGAGGATGAGCATGCCGGGGAGGCAGTTCCTGAAGGGGAGGAGGCTGTCGGTATACAGCCAGCACCAGTGGCTCCACTGAGAAGGAGCGACAGAGATCGTCGACCATCTACGAGATACTCACCGGATGAGTATGTGCTATTGACTGACGAGGGAGAGCCCGAAAGTTTTGCAGAGGTTATGGAAGACGAACACAGGCAGGAGTGGATGGAGGCTATGTAGGAGGAGATGAGTTCCTTGCACACTAATTCCACTTATGATCTGGTGCGGTTGCCAAAAGGCAAGAAGGCTTTGAAGAATCGATGGGTGTTCAGAGTGAAGCAGACGGATGAAGCTACTCGCCCTCGATACAAAGCGAGGCTGGTAGTCAAAGGCTACGGTCAGCGGAAAGGTGTGGATTATGATGAGATCTTTTCGTCTGTCGTCAAGCATTCGTCTATTCGGGTGGTGCTAGCATTAGCAGCCAGTCTCGACTTGGAGGTCGAGCAGATGGACGTGAAGACGGCATTCCTCCACGGTGATCTTGAGGAGGAGTTGTACATGGAGCAGCCAGAGGGATTCTGTGAGAAGGACAAGTCACATTTGGTCTGCCGGTTGAGGAAGAGCTTGTATGGTCTGAAGCAGGCTCCGAGGCAGTGGTACAGGAAGTTCGAGTCGTTTATGGGGGAGCATGGTTGTGCACGGACGACGTCGGACCGCTGTGTATTTGTGAGATATTTTGCCGATGATGATTTCATCATTTTATTGCTCTATGTTGATGATATGCTATTAGTGGGTCAGAATGCCACTAGAATAGCGGAGCTGAAGCGCCAACTGGGCGCGGCCTTCTCTATGAAGGATTTGGGCGCAGTGAAGACTATTCTTAGGATGGAGATCAGTCGAGAGAGAGAGAGTCCAAGTTGCTACACTTGTCCCAAACGAAGTACATTCACCGGGTACTTCAGCGTTTCGGGATGGATGGGTCGAAGAAAGTGAGTTCCCCTCTTGCGGCTCACTTTAAGCTCACTGAGGAGCAGTGTCCATCTACCGAGGATGAAAAGGAAGATATGGAGCGGGTTCCATATGCCTCGGCTGTGGGAAGCCTTATGTATGCCATGGTGTGTACGAGGCCAGATATTGCTCATGTAGTTGGTACGGTTAGCAGGTATCTTTCAAATCCTGGAAGGGTACATTGGAGTGCGGTCAAGTGGATTCTACGATATCTTCAGGGCACTGCTAGTTGGAGACTTTCCTTTGGTGGTGACGAGCTGAAGCTGGTTGGGTATACCGACGCTGATATGGCTGGAGATGTAGATACGAGGCGATCGACTTCAGGCTACGTGATGATGTTTGCGGAAGGAGCAGTGTCGTGGCAGTCGCGGTTGCAAAAGTGTGTTGCCTTGTCGACGACAGAGGCAGAGTACATTGCGGCGATGGAGGCTTACAAGGAGTTGCTGTGGATGAAGAAGCTGTTGCAGAAAATAGGACTGAAGCAAGAGCAGTATACTTTGCTTTGCGACAGTCAGAGTGCTATCCACCTTGTGAAGAATCAGACGTTTCATAGCCGGTCCAAGCATATCGAGACTCGATATCATTGGATACGGGATGTGGTTGAGAAGAAGGACGCGGAGCTTGAGAAGGTTCATGCAGATGACAATGGAGCTGATATGTTCACGAAGATTCTACCAAGTGGGAAGTTTGAGTACTGCAGGCAGATCGTCGGGATGACGACATTCTCCCCATAGTTATGAAAAAGAAGATTTGTTGGAGTGGGTGGGGTTCCCAACCTATGTGGAGAAGACCCCGGAGTGCGACGAGCGTCGTTCGTGTGTCGAAGAAGCTCGGGGAGGAAGCGGGGCTGCTGATAGAGCTACAGGAAGCTGCTGGAAGCAGGGAGGCCGAGTTCGGGCCGAACTCTGCCCCAGGCAGAGTTCTGGCCGAACTCTGTCTCCCCATTCCAGAATGTGGTTGGCCAGTGCTGTTTGCCCGACACAGAGTTCTGGCCGAACTCTGTGTCGTCGGGGGCTGAAGCAGATTTTAGGGTGACTTTTCACCACTGGATCTAATCCAACGGTCTAGGTTGGTTGCGGGATTGGGGAGTTAAGTTGGGATTTCCAAACCCTAATTCATAACGCAACGTAACACAAGAAAAAAGAAGAGAAGGAGGCAAGAGTGTCATTGCAACTTCGGAGAAGAAGACGGAGGATTGAAGGTCGCTATTCGAAGGAGATCGTGTTCGGGTAATCTCTACTCGTCGTTCTCGCTCTTCGTAGCCTTGTAATCATTGTTCTTGTTTTCTGAGTGTTGTGGGGATCCGATTTGGATCGGGAGGAGTTTGTAGAGGGTGTAATTCTTCTATTCCATTAGTGGAGGCTTCTCAGGGTTGGACTCCGATCGTCCCGTGGTTTTTTCCCGCAAGGGTTTTCCACGTCAAAAATTCTCTGTGTCTACGTGGATTGTTTTGTGTGATTGTTTTTGGTTTCGTGCGTTGTATTGCTCGGTCCTCTCGCAGGTACTCTCCGGTTTGGGGAAAGGTTTCCGCGTTTCTTTTCCAACATTCTGACCATCTAAGTGCAAAATTTGAGAACAACTTTCACCCCGTGGATAGGGGTAGGCTGAATAAAAATATGGCATAGCATGAAGGCTAGAGACTACTACATACACTCTCAAGTAATCATATGTAAATTGTATATAACGCTTATAGAACGTCAAAGGACAACATAATATCAAATTCATAAACTCCTACAGCTCCTCTGGAGACTATGATTTACAAATTTAGGTAGCTCATACGCTTAGTAATTGTCCTCCCCATTCCTAATAGACTGACCAAGTTGTATACACAATATTTCCAGTTCGTAACTACTATAGTCTCTAATATACTAATCATAGCAGTTACCTTCTATCTGTCACATACTCCCGTACATATCGATGGCCAGTCAAGTATGATAGTTTGTGTCCTATTATAAATCTCGTACACCATGTCATGCGACTATCAAGTCCAAGGAGATATGAATATGTAACTGCCTAAATCCGAAGGAGGGATATTTTTATCATTTCATAATTATAAAATATATGAATAATTATTTATTAATATTTTGTTAGTTATATTGGTTAGTGGTTAGCCAATTTATTGGAATTGTGTTAGTTAACCTATTAGTCTAGTGTAAACCCCCAATTTTTCAAAGAAGTTTTTTTAATATATTTTTATTAAATAATAATTTTGACTTTTTTATTATTTTAAAATAATATTGTTTATAAATGTAGTCGTAGTCATGGTTAAGTTTTGTTATGTAGGATGACTATGAAATATGACATGGCTAGTGCAGTCGTGTGCCAGGACTAGCCAGTTAGTTGTACCCCTAAAATTTCATTAGTATTTGTATGATGATATTTATGCATTGAATATATAGATTATTATATATTCTTTAATTATATAAGGTAAATTATAAAAAATTATTTAATGTTTTAATTATAAAGTTGTATTTATAAGCAATTATTCTTTCAATAAGTAAATATTTCGAAAACATAAGCATAATAGAATTTTTTTCTTGGTTACATATATTTACAAAAAATTTCTTATTTTTAGGTATTATTTCTAGGATTATTTAGGTTATATATGTAAATATTTATAGTTTGTTATATGATATGTACAAAAATATTTCTTTCTATATATAAATATATTGTTACTAATTATAATAGTTTATTTAAATTATTTTTTATATTTTATGTTTATGGCATACTAGGATATATAGGTACAGCCGTTGGAGCCTACACCTTCTCCAACATCTCTAATCGGACATGGGTGACTGTGTCATAGGTGCAGCCGTTGGAGCCATCGACACCACACCGCGGACACAAAAATAATAGCCGCATCAATAGTAGTAGTTGAAGGAGAGACAAGTTAAATTCTGGTACGATATCTCCTTCACCATTCAATAAATCTTTGATCCGTAAATTTTTACACATAGTTAGGTTGACCCACTACAAAATCTTTAAATGGATTGTCTTTGTTTGTCCTATATTGATCATGAAAATTCTTAAAAAATAAAGAAAAATCAAAGAAATAGAGATATATAAACGAACAAAAAAAAATTTGAACCTATTTTGGAAGCCGTTTTCTTGGTTGTAGAGTGAGGAACTAAAAAATAAGTTCGAACTGGAATTTATAAAACCTAACCACGAACAAAACTATATTTTTAGTTTTTATTATAGATTAATATTTACTATTTTAAACCATTTCCAAAATGACATAAAAATAGTTTTCAAAGAAATAAAATACCCTTGATACGGAGTCCGTCCCGACAGACAAGGCGACTTGGTCACAAACCGAAGGAATAGAAAGGTATGTATGGACTTTGTGGACGTGTGGCCTTTGACGAAATTTGAATTGGTTACGTGTGTGCCACAAATTTGACGTGTATCCGTCGAAGAACGGTGTATCGACCATTTTCCAAAATTTTCAATTACTTCGTGTATGTTCATCACATCGAGACGAAATTTGTACCATTGGACTCGTATCTTTTTTTTGTCGTGTGAGCCAAGTTTGGTCCGATTCTGAGATAGTTGACCGGATCGTTATTTTGGTGGGCGCACGATCTGATTCAAAGGACAATTTTGTGCATGGCTTATCGGAATCCAAAATTGGACATACCTTTGATTTTGTATCGAAAAATCAGACCCGTAGACATATTGTTTAATGACTTTAGAGATCATAGGATATTGCGCATTTTTTGATGCAAATCGGGTTTAACGGTGGACATCGTTTTGACCCAAAATTATAATTTTGCCCTTGTGTCCAAAATTGGACTTATGGGTAGGCGATCTTAGACATTTATTTTATTCCAAAAATTTTGGTGATATTTGTTTCTGCATCTGGAGACGTTTGGCGAAGTTCCATCTTTATAGTTTCTCATGACTTGTTGATTTCTACTGAACGTCATCTACCACACAAGTATACCTTGCTAAGATTTCAGATTGTGTGTATTTATTTAAGCATGTTTACTAATTTATTTTCTTTTGTTTTGTTGTCTTAGTTTAAACTATGCGTCTAAGTTACAGTTAGGTACAAGCGACTATGTTAGTCATTTTTTTGTTACTTTTATTTATTTTGTGCATATTGACCAAGAATTAAGAGACTAACTCATATGTATGAAGTACCTTTATGTCTTTATTGGCCCTGACACTTGTGTACCACAAGTTTTGAGTCTTATATAGATTTTGGACATGCGTATCGACTGGCCAGCGGTAGGTACAGGTCGTGCGATAGATTGTAACTGCTAAGAGATACGCATGTCTAGAGGACTTAGCAGTTATTAGAAATATCATGATGTGCATACAGCACGAGCAGAGCATGGAAAGGAAGAAGACAGCTATTAGGCATAGGATAGGGGCTTCTATTTAGTTATTTTTCTCTAGTCGTCGCTAGTAGACTCAGTCGATTTACTTTCCTCCAGATGCCATTAGTGACTCACCCGAGAGCTAGTGTACCGAACATTTATTTTTCTCTAGATGCAACTAGTGCCTCGGTTGAAACGCTAATGTGCCGTGTCTATATTTTTTAGGAGCCCATGCATGGAACATTGTCTTCAAAGTGTATTTTCACATGGTTAGGAAGCCCAGTTGTTGTTTACATTTTCAATTATTGTAGCATGTTTTTTCTGTATCTTGTTATTTCCTTTTAAGGACCTGGTGATCTCTCCAGATATAGACGTCGGGCAGTATCATGAGGAGTACAGTACCTGATTAGACTCATCCTTTATAGCCGAGGAGGTCTCACCTTTGGAGTTTATTTGATTCTTCTTTTTATTTGATGGACTTATGTAGCTTTTGTTCTTCATCTCATCTATTTCAATTGAGTTTATTCAGTCGCTCGGTAGTGAATTTGTCTCCACCCGACAGATATTTCATTTTATATTTCAGATGAGGCATTTGATTAGTTATCTGTTTTATTTGTCATTGTGGATGAAATGTAGTTATTGTGTGTGAACATGGAATATTAATATGAGCTAGAGTTCATATAATGTAGCAGATGTATGTATTTGTAAGTTTAATATATATTGGAGTAGCCTGTATATACATACAGCTAGCATACACGTATTCCTTGTCCTGCGTATGTTGGGACTAGGGCGTTACATCTAGACATAAGACTAGAGCACAATAATTACCATGATTTATGGACCAAATCATTGGACTAGTCCCAGTTAGACCCATTAGTCATGACCATTTAATTAAATAAGGATTATATCATTTACCGTAATAGGTTTAGAGCCTTTTATGCATTAATTAGCCCACATGACAACATTTGGAGGGAATGTTGGACATTTTGGATTAGTAAAACCTAGCTATATTGGTCGCCCACATGTAGAGAAGAGAGACTCATGCTGTCATTTCATTCATTGAGTCAATTCCTCTCATTTTGGTGTTCTTCCCAATTTGAGTCCCTCCACCAATATCTTTCAAATTCTACTTAATATCTCATCCATCGCTCTCATTGTCTTCACTTGAAGAATCCTAAGAGCTCGGAGACTAGGAGCACTAGAAGAGGAGTCCATTTGCTAGGAGCTACGTGTCCGAATTGTGTCCATTTGGCTTTTTCTTGGAAATCCATCTCCCAATAGGTATATATCTCATTTTTCTTTTTAATTAGACTCTAATTGTTCTATTTGGCCCTTAGGAATTCACCCGTGGACTAGTACTACCCACAAGAAGAAGTTTGAGACTAATGACTCTCTATGTGAAAGTTATATTGGATTTTGTGCCATTTTGGAAGGAATTCCGAGAATGGTGTACCAACTGTTTATCATTTGGTTGATTAGATCTATTTAGAATTGATTTGGTTGTGTGTGTTTAGTTCATGTCCATAATCGGATACGTATAGGTCCTATCATGATATGGTAGAATACAGGATAATTTGGGAGATTTGTTTCTCTGACACTTGTGACACACATGTCCAATTACACATACACTTGACACTAGCTTCGAATTGCACTAATCATATTTATATAAGTATTTTAGACTTGCTCATGTATTTTGGTAGGATTCGGACAAGGTTTGGTATAGGTATCTTGGTTGTTCACAAGCGTATTGTAGACAAGTACGATACGGGGGTGATGCATACCAAGTGTTCGTGTGTTTTTAGTTGTGCATGTGTGTAGGCCTATAGGGCATGTGTGTGTATGTAGATACACCCATGTAGGTGTGTGTCACATTTAGATACATGTGTGTGTGTTTGCCATTAGATGGAATGATGAGTCGCTAGTTAGAGAGAGAGAGAGAGCTATTTATCCATATAGGTATCTATACTCATACATGTATACATATATATGGGTGTGAGTGTATTAGTCATTTGGTTAGATATATAGATAGTGAGATTGATAGACATATAGATAGTTAGCTAAATAGTTGTATAGATAGATAAGTAAACATATAGTTAGATAGATAGTTTGATTAATAGAGAGATAGCTAGATGTAGGGGATCATGTAGCTAGGAAAAACCATGTGAACTAGAATAAGCATTAACAGTAGATGAATTAGGCCAGCAGTAGCAGTTGCTACCATGTTGTTTGCCAACATCATAACAGGAAGAATGGACAACATATGGGAGATAGGCAATGGGGGTTAGCCATTAAGGCAGTGGCAGGCACATGGCAGCAAGTTGCTGCTATGGAAGGAAGCATACTACTATATGTATGTGCTGTAACCACTGTTTTCAAATGTTAACTTTGCTTATTTTAAATATTTATGTTAGAAAATTTTAACTAAGAATTCGATTTTGGGATCACAAGGAGGTTGTACCTAAGGCTATAGGCGAAGTATGGTAAAATTAAGTAACTTATGGTCACGTCTCCAGGTAGCCCTAGATATATTATTTATCTATTTTATATTTTGTAGAATTTTTGGATATTTTTAGGTATTTAATATTTTAGGGTTTATTATTTTTAGGACTTTCATGATTTACTGTAAAGTCATTAGAGGTTATTTTGAGACCAGATATTTTTATTTGGGGTCTAGATGATTAGAAATATTTTCTAGAATATTCTAGGATTTTTCTAGAATTTTTGGGGATTTTTAGGTAACTAAAACCCATAGAATTTATTTTTTCATAGAATTTTGGGATTTACTATGGGATCACACGATGATATTTTGATACAAAACGTTTTATTTAGGTTCTAGACACTTAAAAAATTCTAGTATTTTCTAGAATTTTTCTAGAATTTTTTGGAATTTATTTGAATTTATTTGGAGTTAAAATAATTTTTTATTAAATTTCTATAATTTAATAAGACATTTACCCAGTCAGCTACCATGGCGAGCCCCCCTATCGGCGTCCAATAGTATCCGCCTCACTCTCTCTCTCTCTCTCTCTCTCTCTCTCTCTCTCTCTCTCTCTCTCCTATATATACATGTATATTCATAAACCCTAATTATTTCCAACATCCTCCTTTGTGGATTGATCTTGGTTACTCCTCAACTTCGCGAAGCGATTGCGATCAACTCCAACATCCTTTTCACGTGCCATTTTTTAGAATAGTATCGAGCTTAGCTTTCCAAAAATGTATTTTATATTCTGTAATTATTTACGTGAATTTTTAGAGATTTATTTGAGTTCCGGCTATCCAAATATTGACGCATTGTACTGTTTTCGAGATTCCGAGAGATTTCGAACTCTGTTTTATGACCCATTTGAAAATTTGAAAATATGACACGAGGATACAATATATAATTTTTCTAGAAATTCATAAATTTGTTTATTATTTTATTTATTCTTCGAACTCATATTTGACCGATGATTTACTAATTTGGTAATAGTTACCCATAACGGCGATAACTATTGACCAAATTGTGATTTTGCGGCACGGTCGATTCCAGTGCACTCATGGTGCTAAAATCTACTGAGATTCAACCTCAAATCATTGAGTTCGTAACTTTTGAATAGTTAGTTAACTGTACGTCTCGATTTGCATGCCATGGGTCCGAAATTTGTAACCATAACTTTCTAAAGCCAAAATTAGTTTTTAAATTTTATTTCAGAACATAATTAGATTAAATTAAGATTTTAGATAATTTATTCCTGAATTAAATAGAATTAATTAGGTTAACTCGTTAGCCACTAGCTACTACTTTTAGAATGAGATTTTAGATCTAACTTGTGGTTATTCGTACATGGGTTCGTGGTAGATGGTATGGTATGGTTTGATAGCTTTTAGGCCAGAGTTCCATCTTTTCATCAACTTGTCAAACCAGTTCGTTCAGGAATTCAGGCAAGTACACTATTGCTTTATGTTCTTATTACATTATAATGCTATTCATCATTGTATTTTTATTTTCTATCATGTTGAGACATGATTGTGACACGATAGGACTTGTTGTATCATTGTTCGTTTATTGACTGTTTAGTGAGTCATAAGGAAAAATACTAAGTAGATATATGAACAAACCCCAATTATTATCATTGTGGTGTAAGCCTCCTAGATTTTAGAGTTATTTTTTTATTATTTGTATTTTTATTTAATATAGTTATTAATAGATAATTTTTTCCACTATTATTATTTATCATAATATATACCATTCCGTAGCTTTGATTTTTGGAGTACCCGAAATGCCAATAACTTGAAACTTCCTTCATGTATTTTGACCGAGACAAGTTTACCTTCATTTTAATATATCATGTCCCACTCGAACGTGTTCTTTTGTATTCTATTTTTGTCACACAACTTTCGGATCAATTTAGGCCATTTGTCTATCTACCGGAAACATGTCGTACTTTCCAATTTAATTTTGGTACTCAATTTCGATCCAACCCAAACGAACCAATATATAATTTTGACACATTTTAAGCCTACTACACACCTGCCAATGTTGTCCCACTCAATTGAGTTCTCATATGCTACATATTTTCAAATGGCACATGAGACTCATTTATAGTCTTTTCCGTGTTCAGTTCAATCAGAATAATTTTTTAGACCAAAATTAGCCTACCCAACTTGCCATATTAGTTGATTGGTTGACCAAATCTCTAACAAATCAATTCAATCTTCTTTCATATAAAGCCCCATAGGCCGACCACCCCTCCTCCATACTCAAAACCCCAACCCCTCTTCTCTTTGGCCGATGGCTACCAAGTCTCATGGCCGACCACCCAAAACACCTTTTTCCTCAACTTTCATACACTCCACCACCTCCATGACGACTCCAAAAGACCCCACTTTGACCCTATCAAACCTCGGAGGAGTTTCATCCACTTATTTGGTCGTTTAGAGGCCGAACTTGATGGTTATTGCTAGCCGTAAAAAAATTTGAACCCAGGTTTTTCATCTTATAAAATAGATTTTAAATACTTTTTCTCATCTATTTCGTCTAAAAACAAAATTAATAGATAACCCTATGTGTCTAATTTGATGTATTCGCTAACTTACATTGTTCCACTTTGTTTGTCCGTGGCGTCCATTACACTAAAACGTATCCAGAATTATCTATTTCGGTGCGTAGACCTTCCCGACGACTTCGAACCCCGATTTATCTCCAAAAAACCTTGGTAAGGTCTCTAACATCTATATCTACCATATAGAATAATTTTTTTGTATATATTTGCAAGTATTTCATGCGTTTATGGCATCGTTTCCATGATACCAGTTTTTCGGATACTGAAAAGTCCACCGTAACCCGACTACTTGATCTCTAAACTTCATAAGAGTTTAATTTGATATAAATCTGATTAATTGAATATAAATTTCTCTAATTTATTTTTATTATTTTTAGAATATATATTTTCTATATTTTTATGTCGATTCGCTTTCTAAATCAGAACCCCTATGGCATAGTTGCGTGATTTATGAACTAGTTTATATGTACTTATTTTTTTCTAAAATATTTATATATTAAATATATTAAAAAATTAATGTTTATTTTTTCAGAAATAAAAGTATATATTTTGGAGACTTAAATATTAATTTCCTAAAATAACATGGTGTCATATATAGTAGAATTGATGGTATATATAGTTGAGTGTTACTTATGGTTGTTGACTAGTTATACCCATATATAATATGTAATATTTCTTGTATATTTTGACATCAAATCTTATTATTTCTAAAGTAATTTAGATTTCTTTCAGAATTTAAAATTATTATATTTATATTATAAATATTATTTCATGTTATCACGATACTATATGTGGAGGGTATATTATATGTTGTTGAATACTAGTTAGTTAGTATATGTGATCGAGTATATATATATATATATATATATATATATATATATATATATATATATATATAGTAATGGGTTGCCTTGAAGATAGTATTGATTTAGTTTATTTATAGTTTAGGACTTCGTGATTATTCTGCTGCAGTTGGAGCCGAACCGATAATTACTCTGTTTCTGAAGTTCCAGACAAGATACCTTGCCATCAATTATCCTGTTTAAATATTTATGTCTGTTCTTCTTTTCAATTAGTAGTAGCTATAGTGATATGCGCCCGAGTATGACTTGGGCGATATCGATGATGGCATTGGTATGATATGTGTGTGTGTGACTTAGTTGTGCAGAAGACGTTTAATTTTATATATATATATATATATATATATATATATATATATATATATATATATTTATTAATGGGTTGCCTTGAAGATAGTATTGATTTAGTTTATTTATAGTTTAGGACTTCGTGATTGTTCTGCTGCAGTTGGAGCCGAAGCGATAATTACTCTGTTTCTGAAGTTTCAGACAAGATACCTTGCCATCAATTATCCTGTTTAAATATTTATGTCTGTTCTTCTTTTCTATTAGTAGTAGCTATAGTGATATGCGCCCGAGTATGACTTGGGCGATATCGATGATGGCATTGGTATGATATGTGTGTGTGTGACTTAGTTGTGCAGAAGACGTTTTCCAAAATTTGTGTAACTTCCATGCCTTGACACGTAGCATTACATGACACTGTAGGTGAGGGTTCATTATGTTGGCACGAGCTTCCGCATTCGACTAGCTATCGATATGGGCGGTTCATGTGTCCGTGCATGTAGAATTTAGATTATGTCTAGTTTAGTGACTCGTATTGATATATATGGGTTGTTCGAGTCATGGATATAACTTGAATCATTCATGGGAGGAGAAGACTACTAGTAGGCGTATCGGACAGCCCCTTTAGACTACGTAATCTTTGGAGGAGACTATGGAGTCATGAGCCTCATAGTTTTATAGTTTCATATTTGGCTCGTAGCTCAAGTTCATAGCATCGGCTCATGATCTGACATCGACATGTTATTCAGTGCTATATACTTATCACCTACCCATATGCCCAACGTTGTCTTTAACATCTATTCACAGAGTACGGTGAGATGTTGTACTTATCCCTAACCATAACATGGGACAATATCTTGTCATGGAATAGTGGGTCACACCTTGTCCTTGTTTGGTTGTAGGTGTGGTTCACTGTTTTAACGATGAGATAGTGGACCATGTGGTGGTTCAAAATATTCATTCAGTATGTATTATGGCATGGAATAGTGTCTTGTCGTAGAATAGTGTGTTACCTCTTGTCCTTGTTTGGTTGTACGGGTGGTTCGCTACTTCGACGATGGGATACTGGACCGTGTTATGATCCGCGCTATTTATTTCATGTTTATTTATTCAGTTTATATTATGGCATGTTCCTTATGTATCTTGTTACGTCCCTTTGAGGACCTGGTGATCTCTCCAGGTTATTGCGGAGCATATATAGATAGATAGATAGATAGATGGATAGTATATTTGCGTCTTCATGCTTCAGGTACTGCTTGTAGTATTATTTAGTCATTCTTTTGTTTTTTAAATATTTTTTATCATCATATACTCTACTTATTAGCCTAGCTTTGCAAACTTACTTTTATTCTTGAGTTTGCTCGAGCATGTGTATTATAGGGCGACCGACTATATTATATATCGTTCATTCTTGCTTTATTTACCTATACGTGGACTGAAATATAGTTGTGATAGCGTAGGTTTAGTACACTTCTTTAGCGTAGTATATCTAGCGTAAGTCTATTAAATTGGAAACTTATTTTATATCATATTAGCTGGCATGCTTGCGTTCTTAGTCCTATATACTTTGGGACTGGGGCGTGACATGTGGATAGCTATGTCATACATCTCACGTATGGGTTAGCCATACCTTTTTATTTTGGATAGCCATTTATATAATGTGTCATGTTAGCCCAGTCGTTCACATGTCGAAAGGTATTTCACGCACACCGTATGTTAGTTTTACATGATTTGTGCTAGTTGTCATGTTCATACATGTTCTTGATAGTGGTGTCTTGTACATGTTTATTGTTTCCAGTTCATATACATGTTTCTTTTATTTTCTATTGCATCCCTACTTGTCTAGCTAGCTTATTTTTGTGTTAAGTTACATTATTCTAATAGGATTATACTTTGTACCTTTTCTAATTGGATCGTTGCAGGTGACTTGCCATGTTGTCTTATACACTTTGCACATTTCTGGGGAGATAGAGATCTTGGAGGCCGACCTTAGATTCTAGATAGATTAGATAGTAATTGAATATAAATATTTAGCAGATTTGTTCTTGAATATCAATTTGTTGTATTTTCAAATTTATAAATGGAATAGTTGTTGTGAATGAGCAATTAGATATGATTTTGTTGTATTTGATATTGAGGTCTCGACAGCAAACTATCGTCGATATCGCGATCGGCGTAGGCTGGGCTTGGCTACGTACTCGTATCCCAAAAAGCGAGAGTGGGTCATGACATGTACAACAAGGGATAAATAAAGAGGGGCAGATTAGAACAGTAGCAGTGCTACCACTGCTTGCTTGGGTACTAGCAAAATAGTGACAATAATTAAGGGCAATAGCATATATATAAGCAACAACAGATGTAATGGGACAAGGGTATTAGGTGGTATGTATGGATTAGTAAAGTGGAGGGGGGGTCTTCTAATGCACATCAGCAACTGCTGCTAGGCTACTTTGCCGTATATAGCATCAGTTATGAACTGTAACAAGCTAGTAGATAGTGACTATAGCAGTAGGGCAGTAGAAGCATTAGGGCATTAATAGGCAGCAGGCTAGGGAAGACAGAAGAGCATTAACAGGAAGCATGAGCAATAGCAGCAGTAACTTGTATAGGGGAGTCTAGAATTGAGAAGTAGAAGTTAGTAGCAGGGGTTAGCTAATAAGAAGGAAGAATGTGTAAAGGGCTTCATATGTGTGCACAAGAATACAAAAAGGAAGTAGTAGCCTGCAGTAGTCTTGTTATAGGGTTGTGTACAACATTGAATAGAAAATGAGTAGAAAATTGAAGAAGAGAGGTATTTGAAGCAACGGCAATATGTGCAAGACCTGCACAAGGGCCAGGGGGTTGACTGCTATTTGTTGTCTTCTTATAGGCAGTAGTAGGGTGCAGTTTGTGTATGTTGAGTGTGTGTGTGTGTGTAGTATCATAGAGTATAGGTAAAATGATGGGTATGTTTAGGTTGGATTTGATCTATAACATATGGGTATGTGATAAGGTTTTGGTTACCTAGGGATATGGATTTGGGTATCACCCATATGTAGAGGCATAGGATAATAGGTAAAGTAATTGATTTTACCCTTGTGATAGGGTATTGGGTATGGTATGGTAATTGGCTTACCTTGTATTAAGGTATAAGGGTAATACATAAGATATTGGGTAAATAGGTTAGGATATTGTATTATAGGGCCTATACTAGATAGGCAGATACATAGGGTACGGCCTAATATAGACTAGAATACCTTGGTATGATAAGGTATGAACCTAAAAACCTTGATATGACCTAGCTTGGCCTAGATTATCAAGGTATTGACCTAGTTGACCTAGTTTGACTTAGAAATGACTTAGAGACCTAGTATTGAGCTAGTATAGCATGTTTATGATTCCAAAACACCAATTGACATTGGTATTCCATATTTAGGTCTCTGAGGCACTTTCGATACTATTGATACTTTATATCGGATTTCAGGTGAGTACATTTTTTGATAATTTCCCGTTTATGATATCTTCTATGTTTTTTATATTTACTATAGATATCCATGGTCACTTGACACATTTATTACACGGATTGGTAGTTTTTGGATCCCATCATGGGATGTTATTTCTTGTATATCTTGGTGTACCTTGTGTAAGCCTTGTTGTTGTATTGTGCATTGTATGGACAATAACCTGCGAAGGATCGTGACCTTCTCAAAAAATCCCGTGCCATAACATACCATGATTGGATCCAATATACCAGTCGGGAGCGGGGAGTATTAGTGTTGATATGTGATCATAACCTCTATGTGCATGTTTTTGTTCCTTGTCAGTATTGATCATACACCGCAAGTATGATTAACCAGGCCATATATCTTTGTGCAAGTTCCCTAGCCGATCACATGTTCAAATTAGTGCTCGCTCACTTAGATAGTTAATTCCTGGTTATTGTACATGATGTTCTTGTTCGTATGTTATTTACAGTTCTTCCATGCCTTGTTGCATTCATGTACATGATACGTTATCTTATATATTCTCTCTATTTACTGTTACATAGTCTTTATCATTTATTGAAACTGTTATTATAGGTATACTTCACTCCAATCCTGACTGGATATATTTTTTTCCAGATGACTTAGATAATGGTTGCCCTATCTACTATGGTCCATAGGATATTATGATGAGTGAATACTCAATCAAAATTAGGATTCCTTGAAAGATTCTTGGAATGACCCCTAAGAATCTCGCTATAAACTCTATCTCGAAATCTGTTTCCACTTATTCTTGTCTACTCTTCCTTGTTCATCATTGAAATTGAGTCTTAGTGTTTGGTGTTAAATTTGATTATTGGAGTTCGTTGTTGACTGTGATTTTATATCAGATGAATTTTATGGACTAAGTTAAAGTATATTCTAAAAACATATTTGATGAGGACAATATGAAAGTTAAATGTATGTCCTGGTTATGGAGTATAGAGTTTATTGCAGCCATACTTGCTAGCGTGGCGAAGACATAGAGCCTGATTTTGGATAGACTTATCTTGGTTATGGAATTTAGAGTTTCTCGCAGCCATACCGGTCGGCATGGTGAGAATTCTATATAACATGATTATAGATGTATATACCTCATTCATGGACTCTATCGATTATCGCATCTATACATACTGGCATGGTGAGGATTGGATAACATGATTACGGATAGACATATATGATTATCAGATTATATCTTAAATTAGTTAACATATCATCTCTATCACACCATTTCTATTACAACATAATTTATTTCTATCACCTTATTAGCTCAGGATATAGATATCCTTAGTACCTCTACTCCAGCTCTTTATAGTGTTTCGTTCAATTATTTTTCAGGTTCCCTAGATGGTGTAGTAGTTTGCTAGCTTACAAATAGGTTTGTGTCTTTGAGTATCAGTGTTGATTGTTAGGAGTGTAGATTGTGGTTTATAGGTGATTCCTAGTTGGGCATGTGAGTTATAGGCGTCAATCTAGAGATAACTCATAGTACATTATCATTGTATTAATAATTTTATAGTAGGTGTCAGTATAGTTAGTATTGGTACCAATGATAGATAGGAGAGTAGAGTACCAGTTGTGATTCCAGGAGTTGGTATTAGTGTTATCATGTATAGGGGTGAGCAACGTTCAGTTCGGTCTGAACCGAACCGTATATCTAAAAACTGTTTAAACCGAAAACCGATTTTCTAAAAATCGAAAACTGAACCGAATTTATACAAACCATATAAAATCGAACCGAAATAAAACATCTCGATTTCGGTCGATTCGGTTTTAACCGAACAAATAGGTCCTTCACAAAATTTTATACCTAAATAAAATTGATTTTGATATTATGGACAGATATTCCAACTTAATATCGAAAGACAAAATATACATTCATTTGGATTAAAAAAAGGAAAAAAATGAGATCAAATAAATTAACACAAGATATGCGAATCAAATAAATTAACTCAAAAAATTAGATCACAAAATACACATTCATTCTGGACAGATATTCCCACAAAAAATAGACAAAAAAATCAACAAAAAATGTATGATTTTACTATTAATTCTAAGAAAAAAGAAGAACAGATCAAGAGGAGAAGAAATTTTTACCAAGTGTAGCAGTAGAACGTGAAACCGACGGACATGAAGAGGAGCAAAGCGGAGGAGAAGAGCACCTGTGACGGTGATCCCAACCGACCGCTAGTCCTCAGCTGCATCCGCCATCTCAACTTCGGGACCATCTTCAACTTTGTCACCCAATCTAGTGAACAGATGGCACCCACCTACGTAGTAGAGAACGAGTTCCAGAGGAGGGTGACAAGTCGGTGACGATGTTGGAAGGATTTGACCCATGCTTCACGATGGCCGCAAGAAAAAACAGAGAATGGGGAGAGGAAGAGGAGGCCCTTGTTGTTTCATTGAGAGAAAGAGAGAGAGGGGGATAGGCGATAGTCGAGAAAGAGGGGATAGCGACTGAATGTAGATGAGAGAGAAAGCCAACTTAGATTTAGGGTTTTGTGGTATATATAAGTCAGGGGGTATTTTGGTAAATTTACCTATATTTAAGCGATTTACGGTTCAGGCCGGAAATCGAATCTCAAACCCGTCACCCGAACCGAAAACCGATTTACTGAAATATTAAAACCGAACTTCGACCCTCTTTGTTAAAAAAACTGAGCCGAATCTCTATTTCGGGTCGGATCGGGTCGATTTTCGGTTCTAAAACCGATTTATGCTCACCCTTAATCATGCATGTCCTATATATGTGTATCTATGTAGGAATAGGTATGAGGTAAGTGTGGGGTGCCTTAGAAATCTGGATTTGGTAGGGAAGAGAAAAATCTGAGTATGTATTTGCAGGGAATAATAGGGGTAATGTGTTACAGATAAACCTGCAGGTTAGAGTGAATATGTGTTTAGTGAGGGTACGCCACCTAGTATTTGAGGTTGAGAATGTGTTATAGAGTGATTGGTAGAGGAAGGAAGTGCAATATCTAGAATCTTGCAAATAAGTGCACATTGGATGATGTGTAGAATGCATAATGGTGAAGTGAAGTACATTATGGAAGTTTTATGAGTATTATGTAGTAAGAGTCGAGTATTAGAGGTAGCAGTAGTATGCCAGTAAGGTGGGATAGTGCCAAGTTAGTATTCTAGGTTATTTAGTGCATGTGTCATGTATAATTATGAGTGGGTATCTGCCACCAGGAGTACCTAGAGCGTGCGAGTATTCAGGTGTATTAGTATTGAGATGAATAACTTATGCTAGATATAGTATATCAGGTGAAAGTCAGTGAGTGTTGATATGGATAATAGTATCAATTAGGAGTATCAGGACAAAGTTGGGGTGAGGCATGTAATAGAGTATCAGGGAGAGCAGGAGTAACAAGTGTTCAGTATAGAGAGAGGAGAAGTAACTTATATGGGAATAAGTTCAGTGAGCATGGAGACTTTTACCAGTGTATAGGGTGCGAGGATTATGAACATTTGAGATGCAAGATGGATAGAGTGGCACTCGTGTGATAACAGTAACAAGTATATAGTGTCCTGAAGGGTAGGAGTAATATATTTCATTATAGTGCCAAGGTAGGGTTAAGTATCCTAGAGTGATTGATAAGTGCCAGCAGATTGATTAGTATTAGGATACCAAGATAGGAGTAAACCTCTGGTATCAGAAGCATTCAAGATATGAGTAACATAGTGGTTCGTGTAATAAATATAGGCCAGATCCTTGAAGTACCTTAGTAAGAGTATATCCCATGAGTGTCAAGCATAGGAAGCTAGTGCCATGTGATAGATAGTGTCAGAAATTTAGGAAGGTATCCTACAAATAGTACCTTAGAAGTCTTAGTTTAGCATCCGTAGTGGTATGCACCAATGAGTTAAGGATAACCCTTAAAAGTCTTAGTATAGCATCCTTAGTGGTATGCACCAATGAGCTTCAGCATGACTCCCAATGATACATAATATGTAAGTTATCCCCAATTTTAATTTTTTTTATTATTTGATTATAATTTATTTATGATCATTGGGAGTCATGTCGAAGCTTGTAGGTGAGCTATGACCATATTAATGCCATATGATCTCTAGATAGCTTACATATGTATTATCTAGCTATTTTATATTTTTCTATAATTTTGGGATATTTTTAGGTATTTAATATTTGAGGGTTTATTATTTTTAAGGACTTTCGAGATTTATTGTAAGGTCACTCGGGGTATTTCAGGATTAAATATTTTATTTGGTCACTAGATGACTAGAAATATTTTCTAGAATATTACACAATTTTTCTGGATTTTTCTAGAATTTTTGAGAATTTTTAAATAATTAAAACCCATAGAATTTATTTTATAGACTTTTGGGATTTACTGTAGAGTCACACGATGATATTTTGGGAAAACATTTTATTTTCGTTCTAGACACTTAGATATATTTTTTAATTTTTTTTGAGATTTTTATGGAATTTTTGGGATTTATTTGGAGTTAAAATAAATTTTTAATGAATTTCTGCAATTGAAATAAACATTTACCCAATCACCCATCCGGGCAGGTCTACCTGTCGGCGCCCAACCGCCTCTCTCTCCCATATATATATATATATATATATATATATATATATATATATATATATATATATATATATATATATATATATATATATGATATCGTTTTTCCAGAAACCTAGTTATTTCTTTGGCCGAATTTTGAGAGTTTTGATCCTTGGAGACTTCCGACTTCGCAGAGCATTTGCGATCAACTCTTACGTCCGTTTCGTGCACCGTTTTTTTTTGTTAGAACCGTATCGAGGTTATTTTTTCGAATATGTAATATTTTTTTAGGAATTTTGTGTATGAATTTGTAGAGAATTATTTGGTGTCAGTTGTCCAAAATCGATAGGTCGTACGATTTTCAAGATTTCAGGAGATCTCGAACTCCGTTTTGTGATCCGTTTGAAGTTTTGGAAAGATGCACGAAGATCTACATCATATAATTTTTCTAGAAATTCACAAAATTTGTTAGTATTTTATTTATTTCATTGAACTCAAATTCGATTGGTAAATCACAGATTTGGTCACGGTTAGCCATAACGGTGATAACTTTTGACCAAATCGTGATTTTATGGCACAGTCGATTTCAATGTACTCATGGAACTAAAATCTACCAAGATGTACTTTCAAATCATCTAGTTCATAATGTTTGTCTAGTTAGGCAATGGTACGTCTCGATTTGTGTGTCATTGTTAACAAAATTGGAAACATAACTTTCTATAGCCAAAAATTTTTATTTGAATTATATTTCAAATTATTATTAGGTTAAATTAGATTTTTGGGTGATTTTTTCCAGAATTAAATAGAATTAATTAGATC
This sequence comes from Iris pallida, assembly GCA_029216955.1. Classification (NCBI taxonomy): domain Eukaryota; kingdom Viridiplantae; phylum Streptophyta; class Magnoliopsida; order Asparagales; family Iridaceae; genus Iris; species Iris pallida. Next base: position 247,331 of record JANAVB010044018.1, on the reverse strand, counting down.
AACCCATGAGCCACTTTCTATGACTTGTAGAATGGAATTTTATATCTAACTTGGGGTTATTCATGCATGGGTTCATAGTACGATGGTATAGTTTGGTTTGATAGCTTCTATGCCAGAGTTCATCTTGTCATCGACTTGTAAAACTAGTTCGTTCAGGAATTCAGGCAAGTATACTATTGCTTTATGTACTTATTACTTTATAATGCTATCTTTTATTATATTTCATTGAGTATCCTATTGAGACACGATTGTGACTCAATTGGCCCATTATATTATTGATCGGTTACTGGCTATTCAGTGAGTCAGAAGGGAAAATGCTAAATAGACGTGTGAATAAAATCTAAATAATATTTATTGAATGGTAGCTAAGTCATATACCTCATATATGAGTTAGTCGTACCAAAATTAAATGATAGCCATCATATGATGTGTCATATTAGCCAGTCGTTCACATGTCGAAAGGTATTTCATTGCATTGTTTGATTACTTTTATTTGTTCATGTTCATTTTTTAGTTGTCTTGTTCATACATGTTCCTGCTAGTAGTTTCTTGTACATGTTATCGTTTCTAGTTATGTTCCTATGTTATTATATTGCATCTCTATTGTCTAGCTTTATTTTGTATTAAGTTACATAAATGCAATAGGATTGTGTACTTTGCTTCTGTCCTGACTGGATCATTGAAGATGACTTGGCATGCTTCCTACTTTTGTGCTATAGACTATACAGGGGTGATAGAAATCTTGGAGGTCGACCTTAGATTCTGGATAGATTAGTTAGTTTCTTTTATTTTAATATTTAGCAGATTTGTTCCCAAAAATAACTTATGTTGTATTATTGGATTTATAAATAAAGTAGTTATTATGAACGAGCAAATAGATGTGATTTTATTCTATTTAAGATTGATATTGATTCCTAGACAACGTATTACCGTCGATGCTGCGACGTAGGCTGGACTTGGCTATGAACTCGTATCCCGAAAAGCGAGTACGGGTCGTGATAAATTTTTTTGGTGGCCCATACAGGTCTGATTTTAAAAAATTGTGCAAACTCATGGTACTACTTAAATTATTCGTATTATTATGAGCCTGTAATTAGGAAGTGATCATTCATAATTAGGATTCATTTGATTTTAGAAAAATGACTAGGAATACGAAGCCCTTATTCAATTTGACTATTGGGTAGTTAAGATTGCTACGTAGGCCATATAATTTAGGTAGGAATTTATTGAATTCTAGACCCTATTAGATAAATTAGAGAATTTTTCTAGGAGAATATGTTATTTTGTTTTGATATGAAGGTAGGATCAAAGGTGGGTAGACTACTCGCTTGGCAAATTAGGATTTTCTAGTAGTCCTTTACTAATCTTGATTATTGTGCAGTTTTATTTTATGCTTTCCCCAAATGTCATCATATCGTAAGTTCATATTGCTTATTTACTTCTTTTGGACATAAAGAATTATTTTTCAAAATAATTTCTGATTCAATTTTCAAGTCGTCTTAATTGATTTTTTTATTATTTTATTTTCAAAAATGATACTTTCACTTAAAGGACCGATACTTACATTTTTCTATCACGATCGACTTGTTTGAAATTCTAGAAGTTTTTTTGAAAATCTTATGGATATAATTGGAATAATTTTTGATGACTTACAATGGCAAGACAGATGCCACTATCGCCATTTATTTGAGTTATGGAGACTGCGGGTTTACTGCAGCCAGTAGCGCACTAGCGAGGCATGAACCTAAGTTGAAGTAATTTTAGGTAAGCATAGGTTATCGAATATTATTAAAATATTATATATTTGCCCTATTTGATCTTTAAGTTATTATGTCAATAATTTATTATATTGATAGAGTATTTAATACCATATCATTATTTGAGTCAAGATACCAAGGGTTTACTATAGCCAGATATACACTGGCGAGGCATAAATTCTCAGTAAAATGACTTTGAATATGCTTATGATTTTCAGATACTATAGAGGCTATATCTTTATTGGCATATGACTATTAATTTTTTAAATTGATTTTGTACCTTATTTTTGTTACCATCTTCTCAATAAACTAGTAGTTCATTATTTCTTTCTTATTTTTCTATTTTCAAATTATCATCTTTTAAACCTATTTGATGTCGTTCTACTATATTCATAATCGTACCTAAAATTTGATTCTATGATCGTGCCTAAATAATTGATCGTGCCAATTACATCTTATCCTAGATTTTAATTTTTTCCACAATTATACTTAGGGTGTGTTTGATTGCAAGTTGGAAAATATGTGGAAAAGAAATTAATTCTATGGAATTATTTTCCTAGAAAAAAGTTCCATGGAATTTAAAAAAATTCCATGGAGAACTTTATTTGGTGTTTGATTGTCATTATTTTCCACGAAAATAGTTATTTTCCATGGAAAACGATATTTTCCTATGGGTTGGACAATTTTCGTTTTCCACCATTTTAGATAAAAATATGGAAAATAATAGTTTTTTGGAAATTAATTCCATGGAAAATATAAGCTATCAAACACTACAATTGGTGGAAAATTTGTGATGGAAATATTTCCATGGAAAAAAAGCCCAATCAAACACAACCTTAGCTTATTTTAATCGTTAATCGTATCATTTTTTGATTATATTCTTAGTCGTGCCTAGTCATATCCTTTGAAATTTCGAGGACAAAAATTTTCTAAGGTGGGTAGATTTGTAAGCCCACTTCCTGAATTTTTATTTTTTTTTATTATTTGATTATAATTTATTTTATAATCATTAGGAGTCATGCCGAAGCTTGTAGGCGAGTTATGACCATATTAAGGTCATATGACCACTAGATAGCTTACATATATATTATGTAGCTATTTTATATTTTTCCTATAATTTTCAGATATTTTTAGGTATTTAATATTTAATGGTTTATTATTTTTAAGGACTTTTAGATGTACTGTAAGGTCATACAGCGGTATTTCGGGACCAAATATTTTTGTTTGGGCTCTAGATGACTAGAAGTATTTTCTTGAATATTATACGATTTTTCTAGATTTTCTTGGAATTTTTTTGGAAATTTTTAGATAATTAAAACCCATATAATTTATTTTTTAATAGACTTTTGGGATTTACAGTGGAGCCATACTATGATATTTTGAGACAACTTTTTATTTAGATTCTAGACACTTAGAAATATTTTCTACAATTTTCTGGGATTTTTTAGGATTTTTTTATTTGGAGTTACAACGAATCTTTAATGAATTTCTGTAATTAAAATAAACTTTTACCCAGTCACCCATCCGGGCGGGCCCACCTGTCTGCGTCCAACCGCCTCTCTCTCCTATATACATATGATATAGTTTTTCCATAAACCTAGTTATTTCTTTGGTCAAATTTTAAGAGTTTTGATCCTTGGAGACTTTCGACTTCGCGGAGCATTCGCGATCAACTCCGACGTTCGTTTCTTGCACATTTTGTTTATTAGAAACTTATCGAGGTTAGTTTTCCGAATTAGTAATTTATTTTTAGGAATTTTATGTATAAATTTTTGGAGAATTATTTGCGTGTCGGTTGTCCAAAAATCAACGCTTCGTATGGTTTCCGAGATTCCGGGAGATCTCGAATTCTGTATTGCAATCCGTTTGATGTTTTGGAAAGCTAAAACAAGGATCTACAACATACAACTTTTCCAAGTTTAGAAATTTGTTAGTATTAAATTTATTTTTTTGAACTCAGATTTGATCGGTAAATCACTAATTTTTTTACGGTTAGCCATAACCGTGATAACTTTTGACCATATTGTAATTTTACGGCACGGTTCATTCCGGTATAATTATGGTGCTAATATCTACCAATTTGTACTTTCAAATTATAGACTTCATAATGTTTGTCCATTTAGTCAACGGTACATCTCGATTAACGTGCCCTGCTTTTCAAAATTAGAAACATGATTTTCTATGGCCAAAATTCCTTATTTGAATTATATTTCAGATTATTATTAGGTTAAATTAGATGTTTAGTTGATTTATTCTAGAAATAAATAGAATTAATTTGTTTAACCCATTAACCACTTTCTATGACTTCTAGAATGGGATTTTAGATCTAACTTGTGGTTATTCATACACGGGTTCATGGTATGATAGTATGGTATGGCTTGATAGCTTCTAGGCTAGAGTTCATCTTGTTATTGACTTGTTAAACTAGTTCGTTCTGGAATTTAGGCAGGTACACTATTGCTTTATGTGCTTATTACTTAATAGTGTTATCTTTCATTATATTTCATTGAGTATCCTGTTTAGACACGATTGTGACACAATAGGCTCATTGTATCATTGATCAGTTACTGACTTAGTGAGTCGGGAGTGGAAATGCTAAATAGATGTGTGAACAAAGCCAAATAATGTTTATTGAATGATAGCTAAGTCATACACCTCATGTATGAGTTTGTCGTACCAAAATTGAATGATAGCCATCGTATGATGTATCGTATTAGCCAGTCGTTCATATGTCGAAAGGTATTTTAAAGCACTGTTTGAATAATTTTACTTGTTCATGTTTATTTTTCAGTTGTCTTGTTCATACATGTTCCTGCTAGTAGTTTCATGTACATGTTACCATTTCCAGTTCATGTTCCTTTACTGTTACATTGCATCTCTATTGGCTAGCTTTATTTATATTAAGTTACATAAATGCAATAGGGTTGTAATTCGCTCATTTTTTGACTGGATCGTTGCAGGTGACTTGGCATCCTTTCTACTTTTGCGTTATATACTATACAGAGGAGATAGAGATCTTGGAGGCCGACCTTAGATTCTAGATAGATTAGTTGGTTTATTTTATTCTAATGTTTAGCAGATTTGTTTCCAAAAATTATTTATGTTGTATTATTAGATTGTAAATAAAATAGTTATTGTGAATGAGCAAGTAGATGTAATTTTGTTGTATTTGAGATTAATATTGATTCTTAGACAACGTACTACTGCTGATGCTACGGTGTAGGGTAGACTTCGCTACGAACTCGTATCCCGGAAAGCGAGTGTGGGTCGTGATAATATGAAAGAATAACTGGAGTGAGTATTAGAGGTAGGTAAGGATTCTATCTAGGCCACCTGTGGCACCACAAATTGTCTCCTACCAGCAGAGGGAGCTACCCCAGCATGGCAAGGTTTTTACGATAACAGTCGAGGAGGCCGATACCGCAGGTGATGGGTTAGTATGTCTAGTTTATTTCTATCCTATCCTTTCATCCTTGCTTCAGTGTTTCTTTAGTACATTATGGTTTCCTTGTGTTATAGCTGGTTAGTATAGTCGATAAAATCCTGATTGAGGCTGTAATACCATAACCATGCATGTTATTTTATATATAATTGTATATTGTATGATTTTAGGTAGGACTTTTTTGGATCATGATTATTAGGGGTTGACCGTAGAGAAGACTTTGATGAATACGTTATGACTGTCCAAGGGAGAGGAGTGAGGTGCTAAATTTTGAGGAAAAAAATTCTAAGGGGGTAGGATTGTAACTACCAAATCCAAGAGAGGGGTATTTTTGTCATTTCATAATTATAAAAAACTGTAAATAATTATTTATTAATATTGTGTTAGTTATATTGGTTAGTGGCTAGCCTATTTGTTAGACTTGTGTTAGTGAACCGATTAGTCTAAACATAAGACTAGAGCCCAACAATTAGCATGACATGATTTATGGACCAACTCAATGGACTAGGCCCAATTAGACTATTAGTCATGACTATTTAATTAAATAAGGATTAGATTATTTACCAAAATAGTTTTAGAGCCTTCCATGAATTAATTAGCCCACATAACCACATTTAGAAGGCGAAGGCATGTTGGACATTTTGGATTAGCAAAACCTAACTATATTGGCCCACCACATATAGAGGAGTGAGACTCATGCTCTCATTTCATTCATTGTGTCCATTTCTCTCATTTTAGTTTTCTTTCCCAATTTGAGACATTCCTCCACCAATTCCTCTCAAATTCCACTCAATCACTCTTCCATCCCTTTCATTCTCTTTACTTGAATGGGCCTAGGAGCTTGGAGACTAGGAGCACTAGAAGAGGAGTGCATTTGCTATGAACTATGTATCCAGATCGTATCCATTTGGCTTTTCATTGGAAATCCATCTCCCGATAGGTATACATCTCATTTTCCTCTTTAATTAGACTCTAATTATTCTACTTGACCCTTAGGAATTAACACATAGACTAGGACTACCCATAGAAAGAATTTTGAGATTCTAACGACTCAGTATATGAAAGTTATATTAGGTTTTGTGCCATTTTTGGAGGAATTCTGAGAATGGGGTACCAAGTGCTTGTCATTTGGTTTATTAGATCTATTTAGATTATATTTGGTTGTGTGTCTAGTTCGTGTCCACAATCGGATACGCGTAGGCCACATCATGATATGGTAGGACACGGAATTATTTTAGGAGTTTTTTTCTCTAATACTTGTGGAACACATATTCAATTACATATGACACTAGCTTCGAATTGCACTTATCATGTTCATATATGTATTTTAGACATGCTGATATATTTTGGTAGGATTCGGACAAGATTTTGTATAGGTATCTTGGTCTTATCACAAGCGTATCATTGACTAGTGCAATACGAGGGTGATGCACACCAAGTGTTTGCGTCACGACCAGCTCCCGAATAATCGGGTACGAATCGAGTCATGCCCGGCCTACACTATCGTTGACATCAACAGTCAGCCGTCTGGTCTAGTCATCATCTAGTATAATCTTATATTGTCATCACAGCATCTATCACGAGTTATCCACTAATCATCACAAATCACTATACAACTATTGCAGACTTATACATGAATATCCTGGTGGTAAAGAATATAAAGGCTAAAACATCACATCATCTCAATCCTATAAATGAATATAAATTCTCAGGAACGTCCGAAATGTGCTCAGCTGCTAGGTCCCCCTGCTGGCCATAACACTCTTAAGGAATCAATCTCACCTGTAATCAATGATCCTGTTAGGAAAATAGCAAAGTACATAGTAGCTCAACCAAATCACGGAGTATCAAAGGAAATAATAGGAACTAATAATAAGTACAGAAAATAACTGACATATGCAGTAACTACATGAATGATGCAATAGAATGCCGTCAAGCATATAGGGCTATCAATCCAAGAGTATAGTGTAATAGTATGCTAGCAGGCATGTATATAGTAAGGCATACCATATACGCTACACTATCAGGAATAATCAAGCGTATAGTACAATGGTATGCTAGTAGGCATGTATATAGTAAGTCATACCATGTACGCTACACTACCAGGAATAAGGTATATAGCAACGATATGCTATCAGGCATGTCTATAGTAAGACATATCGTGTACTATATAGTAGCAGTCAAGTAAACAAGTGTGTCGTATAGGGCACCAATATACTAGCATGCAAGTATAGGTATATGGTATATCGTACCTATACTAACAATCATGTACACTCTCAGGCTTAGGTGACTACATCCCATATGATGTTCTTCCCACCCCAACACTACATGACACGATGACATGCAACCAAGTACAAGTAAATACAAGAATCAAGTGCAATAGAATATGATATGCATGCATGTGTTGATTGAGTACAAGTACTTGTCTCTTTTTTGAGAATTGGCAGTCTTCTAATCACCTAAAATAGGAATAATGGAATTAGAGAATTGCTAATGACCTTAACTCGACTAAAGTGTTCCCTAACTTAACCATACCATAACTCCCTAATTTTACTAGTTGACATATAGGCAATATCATTTAATGTTCCTAATCAAGTCTAACAACTAGTCTATTCTATTAGCCTTCTTTAATAAATCCCCTGCTAATCTATGTATCACAACTTTATACCTCAAAAGCCCATTCCTTTATTATTAACCCACTGACTATTAATAACCTGCTGGCCCAACCTGGTTGAATAGCCCAATCATAAAAACCTAATTGTATATAATCAACAAACTAGCAAACAGCCCAAGTCTAAATTCTAATCAATTCTTCATATAACCAAAATATTCTCACATCCTTAAGGCATAAAACCCAACTAACCGCACAGTCTGTTTGGACCAGTCCAAATAGATTACTCTCCTTACTGAATTTCACAAAGCTTAACTTAAGGCCCGCCCCTACATTCAAACTGAAAGTAACTGAATCTTATCATTCAAGAATTCAAAATAACGGCTACTGAACAATGTTTTGTATTCAAAATCCCAACTACTACAAAACAGGGGCCTATACTAGATAATGCAACTGATGCTGCATCTGCCTGTGTCACACCCCTCTGCTCCGTGTCCACAACAACAATTTATCCAATACAGACACGGGGCTGTGTCCTCTTGGAGTCAATCTTGATATCCCAATCCTCTCGATACTGACACGACTATCCTTACTAACCAAAGAGTTTAGGAACTTACCTTAGTACAGTCCTGCATCAAGGAGAGTGATGTCGGACACATGAACAGTCTTCGGGTCAAGACTGGGACTCCGGAACACCTCTGCAGCAATAATACAAATAGATGACGTGCAGCTTTAGAAAACGTCCAATCGTCCGATATTATAACTTGCGGATTCAAAAATTTCATGAAGACAAAATCAAGAAGAAAAGGAGATTGATGAGATTCACCGAATCAGTTCGATCGGATAAATGACTCAAACCAACTTATTGATCGTCGGAGATCGCTCGCCCCACCACCGTAACTTGCGGTGATGCATTGTCGGAGGAGACTCTGCGAAGCTTGTTAGACAGTCCTGCTCTCCCTGATAATCCTCCGTAGTAGAGTTTACCGATGCTTCACCACCGTCTAGGTATGGTGGTGCTTTTCCCAGCGTTGAGCACTCGCCATGGCCATGGCCACGAGCAAACAGAGCAAGAAGAAGAATGGAGAGGCAGTACAAATTGCCAGGGCTTCGCCGTGACTGAGGAATTGATGAAGAATGAGAAGATGGGGGCTCCTTTTATAGGCGGAGGAGGAAGGGATGGCCATGATGGCCGGATGGCTAGGATTTCTCCGACTAGGTCGGTGGCCCTTTGACGGCCACGATCAGTGGCGGAGCATAAGCTGGGCTATCCCTGGCTGTAGTCCGGGCTTGAAAACAAATAAATACTAGTAGGTACCCTTACATTATCACATGTAAGGCCTAGCACAGTTGGTTGAGTCATTGGGTTTTTGTATTGAAGGACCATGGTTCGATTCCTGTAGGTTGTTGGTTTATGTAATTTTTGTAGATTTTTTAATTTTAGAGTTGTCAGATGAATTTTTTTCACTTAGCCCTCCATAAGTTTTTTCCTGGCTCTGCCCTTGGCCACGATGATTTGGGGTATGTCGATGGTGAGGAATAGTCGGGAAGCTTCGAGAGGCACCGGTCCGATCGTTTGTGCGGTGAGTTTCGTCGAAGATGAAGGGTCCGTTTGGATATGTTTTCTAAAATTTTGTTCTGAAAACAGTTTTCTGAAAGTAAGTTATAAAGTTGTTTTTTGAGTAGAGAGATTCTGAGTTTGCGTTTGGTTACTTTCAATTGAAAAATAATTTTAAGAAACAAAAATTGAAGATTTTGTTTGGTAAAATATTTTTAGAAAATATTTTTTAACTTATGTCCACATTTGTGTCCAACTATGTCCCTCTCAAAACCGTGTCCAACCGTTCTCGTTGACAAAAGTTCCCAAATGCAGTCCAGGAGAGCCCGTAGAAGAAGTCGGACTCGAAGAGCAAGCTTCCTCTAAGATGCAGACAACGACGAAGAAGGGGTCGGACTCCGTCGAGGTCGTCTTCGCAAGGGGAGATGGAACCACGGAGTTAGGGTTAGAGTTTTTGGGAGATGAAACTACAGAGATGGAACCATCGAAGGAGAAAGAGTCGGACTCCATTAAGGTCGCCCAAACCGCCGATCTGAAGCTCGGTGGACGAGGTGGCGCCATGGTGAGTCGTCCGGAGCAGGATCGGTGCGCTCCAGATCTGACCTTTGGAGCTCGGTGGACGAGGTGGCGCCATGGCGAGTCGTCCGAAGCAGGATCGCGGCGGTCGAGTCATAGCGGCCGACGAGGTGGCACCATGGTGAGGTGGACGAGTTCGTCGTTCCCGTTTGTGTGCAACAATTCCCATCCTGCGCACCGACGCGAACCGACCGGCCGTCGAGAGGGAGACCAACAGCTCCTTCCCGCCGATGGAGGGGTAGCCGCCACTACGAGAGAGGGAGTTTGAGGACGAAGACGACGATTTTGCGGTGGCTATGGAGGAAATTGGCAGAAACCAACCACCAAGTTGGTGGGTTCTTCCTTTCTGGGAGAGAGAGAGGGAGAGGGAGAGAGAGAGAGTTTTGGGGGGAGGGTTGTGGTTTGTGGGACCCTGGTCCAGTGAGTTTTTTTTTTGGGGAAAAGACATCCAGAAAACAGCTTTCAACTGATTTGTGAAAGCTGAGTTTAAATAGCTGCTCTTCCAAATTTTTTTTTTTCAAAACTACTTTTGAAAGTTGTTGTCCAAACGCAGTTTACTCCTAAATTGACTTTTAAACTCATAGAGCTGAGTTTAAAAGACCAACCAAACAGGCCCGAAGGCTCCTCTTCGTCGACTAAATGGGAATTTGGATATTTTGATCTGAAGAAGAAAAATAAGTTTGGTTTATAATCTAAAAGGGTCGGGTTGGCTGATACTAACACTTTGGTTAAATATAAGACCCGAACTAGGGTCATGGGCTCCTATGGGCTTTTAATGGCTAACAAAGAATTGAAGAAGGCTCAGCCCAACTGGACTATCATAGCTACAAAATTGGATTGGCCTAATATATAAGGTTTGCCAAAGAATGATTATGTAAAATTAAAACAGAAAATGTGTTTGAAAGAACAAATTGTAATGAATGGTAATTACTCACAATAAGGATAAATAGTTATCTATAATAATTTTCTAATCATAACTATTGAACCAGTAATACCTCAATTGGAAAATAATTTCCTAATATAAATCATAATAGACAAAATGACTAAAATACAAATATCAAAATTATAAGATTATTTGGACTAATAATTTTAATTGAATTAAATAAATAGAGTAGATAATTTACAATAGATAAAATAGATAGATAATTATAAATCAATCATTTGTATATATGAGAAATAACCAATTCTCTGATTTAGGGAAAGATGGAGTTACAATTTGTGTGTTTGTAATTGTGCATGTGTGTAGGCCTATATAGCATGTGTGTATGTGGATACACCCGTGTAGTATGTGTGTGTCACATTTGGAAACATGTGTGTGTGTGTGTGTGTGTTAGCCATTGGATGGATTGATGAGAAGCTAGTTAGAGAGAGAGAAAAAGTTATTTATCTATATAGGTACGTATACTCATGCATGTATACATATATATGGGTGTGAGTGTATTAGTCATTTGGTTAGACAGATAGATAGTGAGATTGATCGACATATAGATAGTTAGCTAAATAGTTGTATAGATAGATAAGGAGGCATAAAGTTAGATAGATAGTTTGATTGATAGAGAGATAGCTACATGTAGGGGATCATATAGCTAGGAAGCAACAGAGGAACAAGAATAAGCATTAACAGTAGATGAATTAGGCCAGCAGTAGAAGTTGCTACCCTGCTATTTACCAACATCATAATAGAAAGAAGTAGACATCATATGGGAGATATACAATGGGGGTTAGACATTAAGGCAGCAACAGGCACATCCTGCCTTGAAGCAGCAAGTTGTTGCTATGGAAGGAAGCATACTGCAATATGTGTGTGTAGCAAGGGATGAATGAAGAGGGGGCAGATCAGAACAGTAGCATTGCTACCACTTCTTGCTTGGGTATTAGCAAAACATTGGCAGCAATTAAGGGTGGTGGAATATATATAAGCAACATCATCTGTAGACGGCAGGGGTACTGGACGGTGTGTATGGATTAGTGAAGTAGGGGGGTCTGCTAATGCATAACAGCAACTGCTGCTATGATACTCTACCATCTATAGCAACAGTTGTGAACTACAATAGGCCAGTAGGTAGTGACTGTAGCAGTTGGGCAGCAGAAGCATTAGAGCATTAATAGACAGCAGGCTAGGGAAGGCATAAGAGCAATAACAGGCAGCATGACCAGTAGCAGCAGTAACCTGTGCAGGAGAGTCTAAAATTGAGAAGTAGAAGTCAGCAATAGGGCTTAGCTAATAAGAGGGAAGAATGTGTAGAGTGCTTCCTGTGTGTGCACAAGAATACAAAAGGGAAGTAGTAGCCTGCAGTAGGCTTGCTATAGGGTTGTGTACAGCACTGAATAAGTATGCAATTGAGGGAGAGAGGTATTTGAAGCAACAACAGTATGTGCAAGACCTGCACAAGGGGCAGGGGTGCCTGCTGTTTGGTAACATCAAGGGCAAGGTGAGTAAGGGTTTTGTCTGCTTGTAGGCAGCAGTGGGGGTGCAAGAGGAGATGTGTGTAGTATCCTAGAGTATAGGTAAAATGATGGGAATGTTTAGGTTGGATTTGACATGTAACATATGGGTATGTGATAAGGTTTTGGGTTACCTAGGGATATGGATTTGGGTATTACCCATATGTAGAGGCATAGGATAATAGGTAAAGTAATTGATTTTACCCTTGTGATAGGTATTGGTTAAGGTAAGGTAATTGGTTTACCTTGCGTTAAGGTATTGTAAACCCCCTAAAATTTCACTATAGTTTTTTTGGTAGTTGGTTTCTTCTTGGTATTTGTACGTCGAGTGCGAATACGTATATGCGAAGTATATAGTTTTTTATACAAAAGTTTTATTATAGATTTTTTATATAGAAAATAAGTATATTTTTTAAAATAATATAAGGTAAATATTTTTATTTGCTTAAAGTTATAAAGTGTGTCGCACGAGTTTCACCAAACTTTATTTTCATTTTATTATTATATAAAGGCTATTTTATTTGTTATACAAAAATAGGCACCAATTTCTAAAATAATATTTATGTAAATAATTTGAATTATTTGTGTGCGAGGTACATGAAAATATGTTCATGTATATTTTATAAAAATTTGATTTCTAAAAAAGTTATTAAAATTTCTTTTTTATTTATGAAAAAGTATTTAAAATTCTTTGGAATTATTTTTAAATTATAAATGGTACTTAAATTATTTAATTTATTTAGTAGTGTTTAAATATTATGATTTAAATTGGACTAAGATTTTATTGATTTTGATTGTAAATTGATTTAAATTAAACATAGGATTTATCTAGTTTTAAATTGGATTGAATTTTATCGAATTGATTTAAATCGATTTAAATTTAATGTGAAATTATGCAATGAGGATTTTAATAAGTCATAATCCTTATCTACTTAGGATATATCCACCCTATTTATAGGGGAGCCGTCCCATTGTTTTTCTCCATAAATATTCTCTACCAGAGTCTCCATAATTGTGTATACATCGTGTCCATGTCCACCTTCCCCGTGTCATTCGTAATGGCCTCGGGTCTGAACCTGGGTGTCTTTCCACTATAATATATTTTTTACATATACGTCCTATCGTTTTTCGTGTCCGACACACAGGACACGACTCCGACTCGACCCTTATGTCGCACAGGAAACGACTCATCAATCCTAACCCTAGTTTTGGTCGTAACCCCGCCAACCAGCACTGCGGCCTCCCTCTGCAGTAATTTTGCCCATGTCCTCGTCCAGGAGCAGCACCGCGACCACCACCGGTCAGTCTCCTCGACAGAACACCACCGGTTAGCATCCTCCACAGAATACCACCCCCATCCCAACTTTTCTTCCATAACCGTCATGCCCGATCAACTCCAGCCTCTCCCGCTTAGCCCACAATACGGCTGCCACCAACCGCCCCAGCTTTGTCGTCATCTTCTCCAAAATCCTAGACTTGGCTGCCTCCCTACCGTCTGGCAGGGATGTAGCCAGCCTACACGACCACCGTACCCCCGCCATGGTCGTTATCTCCACGACTTCCCCAAACACCTTGCCGCCCTCCTCTCCTTTTCGACATCCAACACCACCATCACCATCACACAAAAAACCCTAAACAGGAAACCCTCACCTGAGCCCTCCGTCGCATGTCAAGCCACCATGAGGCCAACCCATCCTCCTCCAAGCACCCCGCCCTAGCTGTTAGGATTCTGAATACTAAGTCCATGGTATAGAGGAGATCCTACAAATTGATCCGTCTATATGAGTAAATTGCTCAAAATATGAAGACTATGGGAAACTTTATTCATCAAAATACAGAAGAAGAAAAAGAAGAAGAAGAAGATACTGAAATTAGTTAAACTAACAATATCTATTCCTTGCGTACTTTCTCCACACCCCCTCTTCTCTATACTTCTCTATATATATTCCTCCTACAACAGAATTCTCTGCATCTGTTCTGCTGTATAACCGACTTACGCTGACCTGGCTAATTTGCTGACCTGGGTAATTTATTGCTCACAGGATAAACTATTGAATTGCTGGCCGGTCTGCTGGCTAACAGAATGGACCACTGCTACTAATGGTTATTTCAATAAGCTAACTGCTATCTTCATTCTTCTATCGGATACTGCTACTGCTACTGGAGTTGAGTGAGTGATGCAGTTGGATTCTAACAATTCCTACCCCTTTATTTTGACCTTGTAGGTCAAAGTAGGGATACATCTTTATGAACTTCTCATAATATGTCCACTCTGCCTCTTGTTCTAGGCCCCCTTCCATTAAACTAACAAGTCTATTAATTCTTGGTTGTTTCTTTGCACGAGTCTACTGTTAAGGATCCAATCACGCTCTAAAATCAGTCCATCTCTATGATTTTGAGTTCCAGGTTGAAGTAAGGAATGAGCCCCTAACTTTTTCTTGAGTTGACAAATGTGAAAAACTGGGTGGATCAAAGCTTCTTCAGGGACCTGCAGTCTGTAAGCTATTAGGCCAATTCTTTCCTTAACTTGATAGGGGCCATAGTATTTGGGTGATAACTTTTATGGTCTTCTGTGGGCTATTGTGATCTGTCGATAAGGTTGCAGTCTTAAGTACACCCAGTCCCCTATCTCGAACTCTCTATCTGCTCTGTGGGAGTCTACAAACTTTTTCATTTGATCTTCTGATAGTAATAGGTTGTCCTTCAGTAACTGTAAAGCATTATCCCTAGAAGTAATTGCTGCTACCACCTCTAGTTCTTGACCTAGCTTAGGGTCATAAGTGAGGATGTGCGGGGGTGATCTTCCATGCACAACTTCATAAGGGGTGATCTTGGTTGCTGTATACCAATTGGTATTAAACCAATACTCTGCCCAGGGTAGGTGCCTACTCCATTCCTTGGTTGATGGCTGCATAAACATCTAAGATACCCTTCGATGCATCGGTCGGTCACCTCAGTCGATCCATCTGTATGGGGGTGGTAGGTTGTACTATACTTGAGTGTAGTCCCCTGTAACTTGAAGAAATCCTTCCAAAATTGGCTAGTGAAGACTGGGTCCCTATCTGTCTCTATAGACCTGGGCATTCCATGAGGCATTATAGGGATGACTCAAGGCAAACAAGTGGACAAACTTGGTCAGCCTATCTACTACTACCAAGATTGTAGTTTTATGTTTACTTGGGGGTAAGCCATCAATGAAGTCTAGGGAGATATGCTCCTAAATTTGATTGGGTATGGGCAGTGGGTGAAGGAGGCCTGCTAGTGATGTATTTTCTCCCTTATTCCTTAGACAAATATCACACTCTTGCATATTTTTTTACTAACTTTTTTAGTCCTGGCAAATAACAAACCTTTTCTATTCTGTGCAATGTCTTCAAGTACCCAGAGTGTCCAGCCTGTAGTAAGTCATGGTGTTCTTTGATCATGGTTGTTGCAAATTCTGAACTGGGATCAGTGACCACTCTATTTTTATAATAGAAGAATTCATTTTGAAGGTAACTTCCCAGTGTTTAACTCCCCTTTCTCCCAGTTCTCTTGCAACTTTTTATAATAATATGAGTTAACCAGCTACTGTTTGAGTTATTGAATCCAATATGCCTTTAGGATGGATATGGCTGAGCAAGTGGCTTCTTCCCTCTTTGATAGACTATCTGCTGCTTGGTTCTTTTTTCCATTCTTGTACTCAACTCTATACTGGTAGCCATGAAGCTTCATTACCCATCTGTATTGGGCTTCTATATATAGTCTTGTTTTTTAGCATGTACTTGAGAGATTAATAATCTATCTTTATGACAAACTGCCTTCCCCATAAGTACTGTCCCTATTTCTTCACTGCTAGTAGGATAGCTAGCATTTATTTTTCATAGGTGGAGAGAAGTGTCTCTCTTCCTTTAAGGTTTTGGCTTAAGTAGGCTAGAGGCCTCCCTCTTTGCATTAATACAGCCCCTATTCCCCTCCAGAGGCATCACACTCCAGTGTAAACTCTTCTTCAAAGTTGGGCATAGCTAACATAGGTGGGTTGGTCATGGCTTCCTTTAATTTCTCAAATGAAGCCTGAGCTTTCTGATCCAATATGAAGGAATTCTTTTTCAGCAAATTGGTTAGAGGTTCTTCTATAATGTCAAAGCTTTGAATAAACATTCTATAGTAACCAGTGAGCCCTTAAGAAGCGTCTTAATTCTTAAGAGTCCTGGGTACTGGCCAATTGTTAACTGCCTTGATCTTCTCTTGATCCACCTCAACTTCTCCTCAAGTGATAATGTGCCCTAGGTAACCCACTTGCTTCTTCATGAACCTGCATTTACTCCTCTTAAGCTTCAACTGATTTTTCTCCAGTTTTTTGAAGACCTTTTCTAATATAATGCTCTGTGGCATTAGCACTGTACACTAAGATGTCATAAAAAAAACAAAGACAAACTTCCTTAAGTAGTCTTTGAATATATGATTCATCATTGCTTGGAATATTGAGGGAGCATTAGTGAGCTCAAAAGGCATCACTAAAAACTCATAATGGCCTTCATGGTAACCAGACCTTAAGTCTAGTTTTGTGGGGTCACTTTCAACGTCCTGAAGGCTGTTTTATGGGTGTCACTTTCATCCATTCTAATTTGATGGTAACCAGGCCTTAAGTCTAGTTTAGTATAAAATTTGGCTCCAAATAACCCATCAAATAGCTCTTCAACTAAGGGAATTAGGTACATGTCCTCGATGGAGTTGTGATTTAGCCCCCTGTAGTCAATACATAGCCTCCATGTACCATCATCTTTCTTTACTAGAATTACTAGAGAAGAGTAGGAACTGTTGCTTGGCCTTATGATCCCTGACTCTAACATTTCTTGAACCTGCCTTTCAATCTCATTCTTCTGTAGTTAGTGATGTTTGTAGGGCTTACTACACAAAGGGTTGGAGCCTAGGAGTAGAGGAATCTGATGATCATAAGGATTTCTGGGGGGTAACCCAGTAGGCTCCTCAAATAGTTGTTCATAGGCATATAGCATCTTCTTCACCTCACTGTCTAACTCCCCCTGGTCTGTTTATTTCTTGCATTCTTGCCAAGAGCACAGTTGAATAACAAAGAATTGGGGTTGCTTCCTCTGGTCTCTATACTCTAGTTCACCAAACTGCTTATGGCTGAGCTTTATTCCCCTGAACTCCTGTTCCACCCCTGCCTCTGTGAACTTTAAAGTAAGATCCTAAAATTCCACACAATATCCCCCAAGGTGCTAAGCCAATTGGCTCCCAACATAATGTGGCAGCCAGTAATTGGTAAGGGAAGCAAGTCAGTAACAGTTTTAGCCCCTCGATACTCTATAGTGACTCCTTTGCAGAGCCCCTTGCTAGTGAACTTTCTTTTCTATTTGCCACCATCATATCAAAATCCATGCTGTCAAGTACTAGAAGACTCAATCTCTGGCTAAAGGAGGCATCAATAAAACTTTTTGGTTGACCCTGAATCAACTAGAATTAACACAAGTTTGTTTCTCACAGTACAACTTAATTTCATAGTGGATTAGTGTAGTCTGTCAGTTAAGGCTTGGAGTGATATTTCACAGGCTCTGTGAGTTATTATAGGCAGCCTCAACCACATTAAGTTCTGCTGCTGGCTCAATAGCAACTGTCTGCTCTTCCCCTTATCTGCCACTAACATATATATATATAACTTCTTTTCCTTGCACATGTGTCCCTTAGCCCACTTCTCATCACACAGGTAAGGTAGTCCCAAGTTTTTCCTCCTAAACAATTCATTTTAAGATATGGTGGGGATTTTTACCTGAGACTAGGGAGTAGATCTTCCTTCAGTTGTCTGTGTCTACCCTTTCTTTACTGTCTCAGAGTAATTGTTGCTATTTCCAGTTGGGACTTTGTTAGGATACATGGGTAATTTAAGGGTCTTCCTAACAGTAGCAAACTTGGCTTGCATAGCAGCTGGAAGACTAATAGGATTGGCCACCAATACTTCATACCAGAGCTCATCCTTCAGCCCCCCAATGAATTGGCTAACCATACACTTCTCTGGAAACCCATTAACCTTCTTAGACGACTTTTGGAATTACAAAGTGTAATCTTAAACAATTCCCTCCTGCTTTAGCAATTTAAGATCAATAACATGATCTGTAAACTTAGAAGGTCCAAATTCCATTCTAATGCACTGATTGAAATCCTTCCAACTCACAACTCCATTCCTAATCTTCATCAACCAGTCGAACCAGTAGGTTGTTGTCCTCTTTAGCAGTAGTGAGAAGATATTCACCCTATCTAAGGCTGGAGTGCAGTCGTAGCTAAGTAGTGGTTAGCTCTGAGCAACCACTCCTAAACATCCATCTACCCATCAAACTCAGGTAATTTGAGCTTTAATGGAGGTTGTCCCTATCCCTGTCCTCCATTATTGGATCACTGTGAGTGATCCATGTACATAGGGCTGGTCATGGTTGGTGTATGTTGTATAGGTATTCCTAGCCCATTTTTGGAATTAGATGTCAGGGTGTGATAAATGACTGATTAATGTTCAAACTGGAACATTAGTGGTTGGACTGTTACCAAATTGTGTGGGACCCTAGTGTGGTATGGAAGGTGTTTTTCTGTGGTGCCCTTGAGGAGTTTGGAAATGGATTGCCGTGTAATTTGGTCGTGGTGGTGGTGGTGGTGGTGGTGTTAGTAATCTTGGTGACATAGTGATTGCATGTATGGTTGTACTCGTACCCCCTCTTGTTCGTGCCAATTCTTCTAATAATACGTCAATTTTATTCCCAAATTGATCAAACTTGTTTCTAATCAAGTCAAGAACAATACCTAGCTCCCAGAATGTGAGTTGGTTCTTCCTCTTCAGGGACTCGTCTTCCTCCTGTCATCTCTTGGTGCGAGCTGGAGCTGCCTGTTCCTCGTTTTCGATACGTCTCGAGTAGTGGGGAGAGGTTATCTGATACCAAATTGTTAGGAACCTGAATCCTAACTCCACAGTATAGAGGAGATCCTACATACTGATCCATCTACAAGAGTAAATTGTTCAAAATGTGAAGACTATGGGAAACTTTTATTCATCAAAATGCATAAGAAGACGACACTGAAATTGGTTAAACTAACAATTTCTATTACCTGCTTACTTTCTCCACACCCCCTCTTCTTTATTCTTCTCTATATATATTCCTCCTACAAAAGAATTCTCTACATCTGCTTTGCTGTATAATCAACTTATGCCGACCCGGCTAATTTGTAGACCTGGCTAATTTACTGCTGACAAGATAAACGGTTGCATAGCTGGCAACTCCTCTGGCTAAGGAATGGACCACTGCTACTAATGGCTATTTCAATAAGCTAACTACTATCTTCATTCTTCTATAGGCTACTGCTATTGGAGTTGAGAGAGTGAAAGTTGGATTCCAACACTAGTCGCCATGAGACCACCGTCGACCAGCCTCCGGTCGTGATGTCGTGCCACTTCCACCGTAGCACCGTCGCCATATCGTGGCCCATACCTGCGCTCCGTCCAACTTTGTCGCCAGCAACCAATCCCGTCGTCGCCGCACTTCAGTGTCACATTCGCCATTGAACCCTGCACCGGCGTGCACCACGGCCTGCGACCGCCGCCGTACAGTCCCCAATCCTGGTGAGTCCACTCTCTCCCTCCTTTCTCCCGCTTCCGCTCACCACTCTTCCTTTCCCTCTTTCGTTCTCTAGTGACCTTTATTCTCTCTCCCCATAACTCACTCTTTCAATTATGAGCTTTGCTATGCCTACAACCAATGTTACAACCCCCTTACAACTTTGACACGTGTCGGACTTCGATTGGAGGAGGGGGAGAAGTGGTGGGACCGGATGGAGCCCATGTAGCAGGGGGGTGAGAGTGGTGATGGGACCCGGTGGGACCCATGTGTAAGGGGTGGAAGAGAGTGGTTGTAAGAAGATTGTAAAAAATTGGTAGTAAAGTTAGCATTTTCCTTCAATTATAGGGTACCCTCGATTTGGGGGCGGGGGTCATTTATTTTTGTTGTTTTTCTGTTTACAGCAAGCAAACATAAGGATATTTTTATTTTTATTTTTTGAAATCCCACGCACACACACAATTGGAGGACTCGAACCTTGCCGGTCCCTCCGGGTGTCCGCTCTAATACCACTAGGCTAGAGAGCTCGGACTAAGATTTATTATTTTTATTAAGATTTATTATTATTATTATTATTATTATTATTATTATTATTATTATCATTATTACTATTTGTTTGAATAGATAGTTAACATTATTAGTTATTACTATTATTTATTTATTTTATTTTCATTACTACATATATAATTTTGTGATAAATTGTTATTTCTTTTATTAGCAGTACAAAATATTTAAAAAATATATGCTACTATTCCAAGGGTTCTATTGTAATTAAAATATAGTATTGGGCTTACATTCATTTCAAATTTAGTTACAAAACCTAGATACATTATTATATTATTTTAAATATTTTTTTGGCCTAAAAAATTTGTTTGACAAAAATTTGGACATTTAGTGTTAAAATGACTTCTAGATTTTCAACATATTTAGTATAAGTATTTTTTACTAATACAATGTAATTTCCAAATTATTATGTGTAAAATATTTTCAAGTATTTTCGTAAAATTATTTCTAACTAATTAAATATATTTTCAAGTATTATAAATAATATCTAAAAATAGTATAAATACTTTCGTCCGCAAATTCTCACTATCTGTCAATCTTGATCGTGATTGATCATATTTTAATTTTCTTGCGGTTTTGGATCCCTTCAAATCGACCATAACTATCGGACAAACTGGAACTTGTCAGATCATCGCACACCACCAGGCCAGATATTTTGCCATATTTACTGCTTATATCCATTTTCTATTATTGTTTAGTTACTGCAGTTTCTATTTGCTTACTTCCAATTCCTCCAGTCGCACCCATGATTATGGTTTTCTATTTATGGTTACGGTGTTTTTAAGCTAAACATGATGCAACAATGTAATCACATTCTTATTTCTATAAATGTGGACTTAGAGTTAAGGGACTATCGTATTTAGTGCATTTTTATAAACTTTGTCACGGCTGTGCTACGGGATATAAGTGAGTTATGAGTAGCATATAGAGGTACTTGTATGTGGGCTGATCACCTGTACTCATGCGTTAGGTCTAACTGATAATAGAGGCATGTTAGGTAACTTAGCAATTAGTATTGGTACATGGTCATGGATACAACTTAGATAGGTGCATAAGGTGAGGAGGACAGTTCCTTAACGTTGGGCCATGATTGCACATTTTCTTTTGTAATCCTAAAGCTCTACTGGAGATACGGTGTGAGATTAACCTTTCAGGTTAGCTACTGATGTTTGTAGAATGTTATGTGCTTGGCCCCTGGTGTCCCAAGTGGAAACTATGTCGAAACCCAATTATAGCCAAAAGTGTCCATGTGTTGAAGGTTTGTTCTTTACTGCATGTTCAAAGTAGAATGGTTAGGTGAACTTAGTTTATGTCATATCACACTCTGTTCTATTCATGAAATAGGGTAGTGTCACATCACGGTATAGTGTTCTATCTAGGGGTGTGCATATTTGGACCAAATCGAATCGGTTGGTTTTTAACCGAACCGATGGACCGGTCGGTTTGGTTCGACTGGACTATTTAAAAAATCGACCGATTTGGTTCGGTCTATGGTTTGATCATTCCAAAAATTGCTTAAATCGAACCAAACCAAACTTAGTTAGTAATAATGTAAAATTAGGTTTATATTCGGTCTAACTTATTCATCTCACAGTTTGGGGTCATTGGA
>JANAVB010044018.1:187671-220171 GCA_029216955.1 Iris pallida | reverse complement strand
ATCCTCATCGAATTAGGCAATCAATCCCACACCCAGCAAATTATCTACGACAACCACATCATCTTCTGATTGTCATCTGTACGGGCACCTATCCAAGCATTGTTATCACCTCCATCCTGATCTCAAGAGGAAACCTTCTAGGCCAGTAGCTCACAGCAAAGAAGATCAGATTCAGTAAAAGCGAAACAGAACAAGGCACCTCGACGGACAGAACGGAGAAGCCCCCATCGGCCAGAGCGGTGGTCCCCTACAACCCACCAACCCTGAACCTTTCTAACCAGTTTAACGTCCTCGAAAGGATATGACAGAGCGTACTCTCGAGATCACCTCTATTGGAATCTCTTCTGGGGACTCTCATAACCCACCAGACGTTAGTATCTCTAAACTGGAAGATGTGGAGGCGGTCCTTCCCGAGATTCAACCTTCCTACGAAGTCGACGTCATAGAAGCCCTGGCCATACTGGGCCCAGACCAAGCTAAGGGAGGATTATAGGTTATCGTTGCTGGATTCCCCTTCCGATTGGAAGGAGACCTATTGGGCAACCTGGACGACTCTATTCCTATTCCCCCGAGGATCCAGTGTCAGACTCGGCAAGAGACTTGCTCGATCAGACCGACGACATCCTTACCACCCACATCAATGGCACTATCTCCAGCTCATCACCTCGATGGTGGGGGAGGCTATGACCTCAATTAGGAAATCCAATCAGAAAAGTTCCAACGAATCCTCGCCATTCGAACCAGGTCCGCAGCTAAGCGGGCTAACCAAACCCCACAAACTCCATTAATGCTGAACATCCTCTCATGGAATGTTCGTGGTCTGGCGAACAAACCTACAAAGAGGAGAATCTCCAGCCGTAAGAAAACCCACAAGATTGACGTCTTGATCATCCTTGAACCCAAAATCCACTACAAGAGACTCAAATCCATTCAGCTGCAGCTAGGCTTTCCTAAGGCCATTGCTGGCAGACAAAACATTTGGATCCTCTGCTCGAAGGACGTTAAAATCGGTATCACCAATGACTCCAAGCAGGCCCTCTCATGTTGGATGGAGCACCCGTTATTACCCAAGTGGGTTATCCTGTCCGCGGTCCATGGCAGCTATGATATCACGGAGCGCAAACTCCTTTGGAACAACCTCCTGGACATCCACATCTACCACAACAATATTCTTGGCTCTGCATTGGGGACTTTAACGCCATCACGTGCAGAGAGAGAGAAGACCGGGGTGGCTCCCCCTCTTTCAGACATGCAAGATTTCAATAATTTCATTTTTAATTCCAACCTCGCTCCCCTCCCGTTTACCGGCAATGCCTTTACCTGGTGCAACATGCAGGATGAAGATCGCCGCCAATATTCTCGTCTGAGCAGGGCCCATACTGGGCCCAGACCAAGCTATCCCACCTCAACGCCACCGAGTCATATCACGCCCCTCTGTTAGTTTGTATCTCCAGCAACTCGCGGTCGAACAAAAAGAGCTTTCGCTTCTTTGATTTTGGAGCGACCATCCCCAGTTCTTGGGTGTCGTCATGGAAGCGTGGAACATCACGAACGCGCCGAGCCCCTCACCAGGGTGGCCATCATGCTCAAGGCCAAGAGGAAAGCCCTGGCAAATTGGAGCAAGCAGGCCTATGGGGACATTTTTCAGGCTATCCGTGAGGCCGAGGATGACGTTAATCGAACAGAGATTAGATTCATGAATGATAGATCTCCGCGGCCAGGACTACCCTCAACCTCACCAAAGCTATCCTTAAATTTTGTCTGAAAGTGGAGACAAATTTTTGGAAGCAGAAAGCAAGGCTTAAATGGGATAACGAGGGAGCCAAAAACTTGAGCTTCTTTCATACATGCGTCAATGGTCGCAGGCAGAAACTCACCCTTCATCAAATTGTGGGCAGTAACGGGAACATCATCAAAGACCAAAATGGTATACAGGAGGCAGCGACTTGAAGAACAGATGGCAACTCTAGAGGGGGGTGAATAGAGTTTATAGCGATAATAGCCAAATAAAAATTCAACTCTTTCACAATCTAAAATTAATCAGAGTAAATGCGGAAATAAATAAGGAGCAAGAAAGCATACGCAAACACAGCCGTTTTAACCTGGTTTCCCTCGTGGAGGACTAGTCCAGGCCTGAGAACTCTAGCTCAGGATTAAATCTACTATTTGTGAAATAGTAGTTACACCCCGTACCTTTTCTTCAAAGAGAACGTCAACTTCTTACAAAGGATCGCAGTGGCGATGCTTGGAATTTTCCAAGCGACTTCTTGAACTTTTGCACAAGACTCCTAACTGAGAGATGCTGAGCACTCGAGACTTAGGAAACTTGTGGCTAGTAGATAAAGAAGGGTATGGCTTATATTGAGCTTAAGAGAGAAGAGAAGAGAATATTGGATAAATGAAAATGAGAGAATTCTTGGCCTATTTATAGGGTTTTAGCAGGCAGAATTCGGCCAGAATTCTGGTAGGATTTTTCAAAAATTTGGCCATTGGACAACTAGCAACCAGCCAACCCTAAAAATTAGGGTGCTGATTTTTAGGGGAGAGTTCGGCCCGAACTCTGTGTGGAGGCAGAGTTCGGCCCGAACTCTGTCTCCAGAGCACAGAATGGGTCCTAATGTCCAATAGGCTTTTGTGGAGCTTATGGATTTTGGGTAGGCTATAGGTTAAGTCTCAAGAGCTCAGCACAACTCAGCTTACAATAGTCTAGACTAAATAAATAAAAATACAGACTCAAAAATGACTTGTATTGCAAAACTGAGCTGTCGTCTGTCTTGAGCTGGAGTAGTCGTCGTGTGTCGTATTGAATTATTACAAGTATTATTTAGTCAATGTTATCAATATTTGGTTGACTGTGACTTTGTGTCAAATCTCCCCCATATTGATAATTGACAAAATAATAATTGTATATTCAATATTCATACCTGGACACATGTAAAAACATAGCTCCCCAATAATTAGTGCCGAGCTTAAGAATAGCTCTCCCGTAAAATGCTGTGAATCTTGTTGGCTTGTTAATAACATTCTTCCAAAAGCACATATAGACCAAAATGAATATAGAATATACACATATCTCCCCCTTTTGGCATTTAGCAATTTAAGAGAAACAATGAATAACTGGCAAACACACCAAAAGATAAGAGAAGAAACTGCATATAAACTAAGATAACAACCAAATGTCTTAAGAGTCATAATAGAGGAAATGACAAATAAACTGATAGAACTACCAAAGTCTCAAGAGTCTCAACTCATAAGTCTAATACAAACCAAGTACATAAAAGCAACTAAGTAACTAAAAATCAAAATGCATAAACCATAAGCTATGATCCAGTAGCAGCATCAAGGAGCAGTCCATATCCATCATCGAGCATGTGAAGGCCCTGCGTTGTCTGATGGATCAGTAAATGAGCGACGTGGGTCCACGAATGCCGCGTCCGGATCCATGTAGCGATGAACCCAAGGGTCATCGATACGAAATCCTCACGACCAGGGTCTCGCTCCATAGAATGGGCATGGAGGGATGGCGAGACATGGAATACCGAATATCATGCAGCGAGTTGCTGATAGCACTCATCTGCAAGGTGGTCCGGTAATCCAACTGAGTCCAACGATCGTCCTCCAAAGTGAAGCGTGTTGACACAAAGTACAGTCAACCAAATATTGACTACGTTGACTAAATAATGTCTGTATTAATTCAATACGACACACGACGTCTGCATTCCGTTCAAGACAAACGACAGCTCAGTCTCCGGTTCTCAGTGTTTTTCGAGTCTGTATTTTATATTTTCATTGAGTTTAGACTTGTGTACTCTGAGTCATGCTGAGCTCTTGAAACTTAGTCTACAGCCTACCCAAAATCCCAAGCTCCACTGAACCAAACACTGCCCAAAAATCTCCTTTGAACCACTCTGTGCTCTGGCAGAGTTGGACAGAGTTCGGGCCGAACTCTGTCCCCTAGAAATCAGGAACCCTAATTTTAGGGTTAGCTGGTTGCTAGTTGTCCAACGGCCAAATATTTGAATTTTCTACCCGAATTCTGGCCGAATTCTGCCTATAAAAACACTATAAATAGGGCATGAATTTTCTCATTCTAAACCATCCAATCTTCTCTCTTTCTCTCTTATAGCTGAAATAAGCCATACCCTTCCCATCTACTAGCCACAAGCCTCCTAAGTCTCGAGTGCTCAGCATCTCTCAGTTATGATTCTTGTGCAAGAGTCGAAGAAGTCGCTTGGACAATTCAAGCAAATTGCCACTGCGATCCTCTGTTAGAAGTTGACGCTCTCTGAAGTAAAGGCACGGTTGTAAACTACTATTTCACAAATAGTGGATTTGAATCCTGAGCTAGAGTTCTCAGGCCTGGACTAGTCCTCCACGAGAAACCAGGTTAAAATTGTGTTTGTTGCGTATGCTCTTTTAATCTCCTTTTATTTTCCGCACTTTACTCTGATTATTTTTTATTGGTGAAAGAGTTATTTTTAATTGGTCATTTTTCTATATATACTCTATTCACCCCCCTCTAGAGTTGCCAAACTGTTCTTCAATTGGTATCAGAGCTCTGTTCTCTTTTTAAGGACTAACATCCTAAGAGCTGATCCATGGCAACCACACAATCCTTGATTTCCAATCATGGTGAAGGTCAGTCCACTCATAGGCCTTCCCTATTTGATGGAACTAACTATACATATTGGAAAACAAGGATGAGCTTCTATCTTAAGTCTCTAGACTTTGACCTGTGGACTGTCGTCACTGACGGTTACAAAAAGCCCGTCAAGATAGTTGTCGATGGTGACCTCATTGAGAAACCACACGACAAATATTCTGTCGAGGAGAAGAAACGCAAGTCTAGATGCTAGGGCTATTAATGCTTTATTCTGTGCTATAGACAGGAATGAATTCAACAGGGTCTCCACATGCACCACTGCTCATGAAGTATGGAGACTTCTAGAAGTGACGCATGAGGGAACCACACAAGTCAAGGAATCTAAAATAAGCCGTCTCACTCAAGAATACAAAGCCTTCAAGATGAAGACAAATGAGACGATCACTCAAATGATTACAAGATTCCTCGACATCATCAATCCTCTATCCTCGCTTGGTAAGCAGTACTCAAACCACGAGAAGATTCGTAAGTTACTCAGAGGGTTGCCAAAGATTTGGAACCCTAAGGTGATGGCCATCATAGAAGGAAACGATCTCACATCAATTTCAATGGAGACCTTGATGGGTAAGCTCATGACTCACGAGCTTGACCTCAAGGACTTCGAAGAGCCTGCTCCGAAGACCAGGAGATCGCACTCAAAGCTCATCGACGAAGGGCTGATCACGATGAGATCGAAGACGATAACTCGGATGATGAAGACCAAGCTCTCATGGTTCGCAACTTAGAAAATTCCTTCGCTTCAATCGAAGGAAGAAGGATTCACAAGAAGATGATGAAGAAGAGCCAACCTGTTACGGTTGCAAGAAGACTGGACATGTCCGAAAAGACTGCCCATTCTTGAAGAAGAGCAACCGCTATGAGAAGCCATACAAAAAGAACTCATCAAAGAAATATGCCAACACAGGAATTTGGCATGAAAGTGAAGTGAGTGACTTGAGGAAGAAAAAGGCTCTCCTCAAGATACAGCAAATGTGTGCCTAATGGCAACTTCCAACAAGGTAGCTAACGAAACTCTTGATGACTTCTCTTTTGATGAACTTGGCGATGCTTTCACTGATTTACTCGATGATCACAAAAAGGTCATCGGTAAATACAAACATGCCAAGGACAAAATCAAAAGTCTTGAAGATGAGATACAAAGAATTTCCTTACTTCTTGATAATGTTAGAAACACGACACCCACTAATGACCCTGATGAAGTATCCAAGCTTAAATTAAGCTTACATGATGCTGAAGCACGTATTGAGCAACAAACTCAAGAAATCACTACACTCAACACGTTGCTTGCTGAAGAAAAGAGTAGACACAAGATTTCCATGACTAAGATATACGGCTTAAATATTAAGGTTGATGAACTGCAAGCTGTTTCTAAAAGATTAGAAACCAAATTGGGTAAACAGGTTTTTCAACCTCAAACCCAATCTCATGGGCACAACACCACTCATGCTAGTCAACCACGTCATTCTCATGCAGCACATAACCATGCATTTATATACACAAACTTTCACAAACCACGTGCATGGAAGAATAATTCTCACTCAGTACACAATCATCATGTACAAAGACACAATCAACATCACTCCACACATAGACAAAATCATCATGCCATGCCATATAGACAATATCAGCATGTCAACATCATAGACAATACCATCATGATATGCCTCATAGACATCATCACCATGCCACTCATTCTATGCATAATCATCATCACCATGCTAACTCTTCACATCATGACCATCCTCATCCTGCTTATAGATATTATTCTCATGCTCCTAGTATAAATAAGAATGCTATCTGTACTTACTGTGGATTACATGGACACATCTCTCCACAGTGCAAATTTAGAAGACTTGTAGATAAAAAGATATATACTTGGTTTCCAAAGACTAACTTTTCAGGACCCTCAAGAACTCGGGTACCAAAGGTCACATCTACTTTTGATGTAGGTGGACCTTCCCTCTTCAACTGAAAGTAAGTAGATTCTCGATAGTGGATGCTCGCGACATATGACGGGAGACGCAAATCTTTTTGCATCACTATCGATGAAGAGTGAAGGATATGTATCCTTCGGTAACAATCTCAAAGGGCACATAATAGGTAATGGTATCATTGGTCATCTCCTTCTCCTGTAATAAAGGATGTCTGCCTAGTGACCGAGTTAAAGCATAACTGCTCAGCATTAGTCATCTTGCTGATCATGGATATGATATTAACTTTGGACAAAACAGTTGCTACATCTATGATAGGTCAACAGGAGACATTGCTTTTGAAGGGAAAAGAGAGGACAACATATATTTTCTATCTTTCTATAAATACTAACAATGCAGGTAGATGTCTATATGCCCACAAAGACGAACGACTACTTTGGCACCAGCGTCTTGGTCATGCCAACATGGATGCTATATCCAGGCTGTCTACCAAGAAGCTAGTGAGAGGATTGCCTGATATCACATTCAAAAAGGACACGGTATGTGCCGAATGTGAACTAAACAAGGCAACTAAATCCTCATTTTATTCCATCAACTCTGTAAGTACTACTAGACCCTTGCAACTACTTCATATGGATTTATTGGTCCTAGTAGAATAGCTAGCCTCGGTGGCAAAACTTTATGCATTTGTTATTGTTGATGATTTTTCGAGATTTATTGGGTTTTCTTTCGCTAATAAGAGCGATGCTATTTCTGTTTTCAAAGTTTTTGTAAAGAAAGTTCAAAAACGAAAAAGGCTACATGATTACTCGAATTCGAAGTGATCATGGAGGCGAATTCGTAAATTATGATTTTTAAAAATTTTGTAATGCAAATGGTTTTTGATCATGAATTTTCTTGTCCTAGAACTCCTCAATAAAATGGTGTTGTGGAGCGGAAGAATAGAACTCTCGGCGATATGGCCAGAGTCATGTTGAATAATTTTCACTTCCGAAATACTTTTAGCAGAAGGTCAGTACAGCATGCCACTTTTAAATAGGGTGCTGATTCGTTCCCATTACGAAGAAACACGCTATGAGCTTTGGTTTGGAAACCCCCAATATTTCTTATTTTAAGTTTTTGGTTTGTAGATGCTTTATCCTTAACACCAAAGACAACTTAGGCAAATTTGATGCCAAAGCTGACGATGGTATCTTTCTTGGTTATGCCGCCAAGAGTAAGGGAATAGAGTTTTAATAAAACGCTGACTTATTGTGGAAGAGTCAACAAATGTGACTTTTGATGAAGATAACAGTGCAGTAAGTACTCTTGATGATGACATTGAGCCATCAACTTCTACTCCAATGATACTTCAACCGAACTGATTCTCTGGAGGGTTTGCCTAAGAAATTCTCTTTCAAACCTTCTCATCCAGAAAATATTAGTAATAGGAGAGTTTCACGGAGTAACTACTAGATCATTACTAAGAGGACTCCGTTGCTAGCACTGCCTTCATTTCACAAGTAGAGCCTAAATATTTCTGAAGCCTTTAATGATGTATTTTGGATTTCTGCTATGCAAGAAGAACTCAACCAATTCGAGAGAAGCCAAGTATGGGAACTCGTTCCTAAACCGGTTTAATCACTCGTAATTGGTACAAAATGGGTTTTTAGAACAAAGTAAATGAAGATGGTTCAGTCACACGTAACAAAGCTCGTCTAGTAGCTCAAGGATACAACCAAGAGGAAGGTATCGACTACGATGAGACGTACGCTCCTGTTGCTAGACTAGAATCCATTCGGATGCTTTGTGCTTTTGCTAATTTCAAACTTTAAATTATTTCAAATGGATGTGAAAAGTGCTTTCTTGAATGGTTTATTAAGGAGGAAGTTTATGTAAAACAACCTCCTGGCTTTGAAAATCACAAATTTCCCGACCACGTATTAAGCTAAAGAAAGCGCTTTATGGCCTCAAACAAGCCCCAGAGCTTGGTATGAAAGGCTAAGTAGCTTCTTACTTGAGAAAGGTTTTTCAAAGAGAAAATTTACACTACACTGTTTATAAAATCTTTTAAAGACACTATTCTGTTGATTCAAATCTATGTTGATGATATCATTTTGGGTCTACTGATGAAACCATCTGTCAAGAATTTGCCAAGTATATGCAGACGGAATTTGAGATGAGCATGATGGAGAGCTCAACTACTTTCTTGGCCTGCAAGTGAAACAAATGGCTAATGGAACTTTCATCTGTCAATCAAAGTATACCAAGGACATGATGCGAAGAAGTTCGTTGACAACGCAAACCAATCAGCACTCCAATGGCTACTTCAACCAAACTCGAACCAGATGAGAGCGGCAAACTGTTGATCAACGTAAGTATCGAGGATGATAGCAGCTTACTTCATTTAACTGCTAGTCGTCCCGATATCATGTTCAGTGTTTGCCTATGTGCTAGATATCAAGCTAATCCTAAGGAATCACATATGACTGCGGTGTTAAGCGTATCTTTCGATACCTTAAGGGTACGATTACAGTGGGCCTATGGTATCCCAAGTCCACATCATTGACCTTATTGGTTACTCTGATGCTGACTTCGCTGGATGCAAGGTCGACCGTAAAAGTACGAGCGGCACGTGTCATTTATTAGGAAAGGCTTTAGTCTCCTGGTTTAGCAAGAAGCAGAACTCTATCGTACTATCCACAACAGAAGCTGAATACATAGCAGCTGGGCGTTGTTGTGCACAAATTTTGTGGATGAAGCAAACCCTTAAAGACTATAAGTTATCTTTTATGCATATTCCTATATTCTGTGACAACACTAGTGCCATTAATTTGACTAAGACCCTGTCTGTCACTCACGCACTAAACACATTGAGATCAGACACCACTTTTTGCGTGATCATCAGCAAAATGGCACGATTAACTTAGAGTTTATTGACACTGATCATCAGCTAGCAGATTTCTTTACTAAGCCATTATCCGAAGAGCGCTTCAATTTCTTTGTCGTGAATCGGAATTTTGGATGAAGCAGTATAAGTTGAGACTCACCTGTGTAAATATCGAGTATTTTTGATTCTTTTACGACAAATTTGGTATGGGTACAAGCCGAAAGGGTCCTTCTGACAATAAGGCGTAAAAACCTAAGCGACACGGTGCACTAGTCCTCAGGACTACCGCTAGCTGGGATCCGGCCCCTGCAGCTAACCTATGGCAAATTTAAATATTGAATTTCAATATATTTCCTTTTTATTATATGGGTTGTTTCGATTTAATATTGCCTAATTTATTTTTCTAAGAGTTCATTCTGACTTTTGAATCCTCTCTATTTTTCTTCAACACTTAACCAATTTTTCATCTTTTCAGCCTGTTTTCTGTTCTGGACCACTAATCCAGAACTCGGGCCGAACTCTGCCCCTAACAGAGTTCGGGCCGAGTTCGGTCCCTATTGGTCCAGCATCGGGATCAGCCTCTGCCGTTGGATCAGTTTAGATCATACGGTCAGAATTTCTTCCGACCAACAAACCTATCTTATATTCGGATTTTTATCTCCCTTCTTCACTTTTACCTCCTTCCTCACCTCTCCAAACTCTTTCCTTCAAACCCTAACCCTAGTTTTTGATCTAGAAGGCTCTATTACTTCTCAAATCAAGGGAAAGGGGTTTCTCATCATTCTCTTTCCACTGTTTGATGTTGATTTCAGGTATATCCCCTTCTTTCTCTCCATTTCAAGTTCTCTATTTTCTTGCAAATGGCTCCTCGCTTGCCCAATCGTGGGAAAAGGACTCGAACTGAGGGAGCTTCCTCTTCGAATCCTCCTCCTCCAATTGAGCAAGTAGTTGAACAACAACCCATTCATCCGTTGTTCAACCCGCCTCGTCCCCATGATCCGAATACATATGACGAGCGATTATTTGTGTCGCTAGACGCGTCTAATGTATGGTTTAGCGACTTTCGGACTCGTCCGGTGTTCGGGGACATCCGATAAATTTTACAATCTTTTCTCAATATGATTCATTGTTTCGTGATCTATGTTTGGATACGTTAGTTGCCTCAGACTTTGTCATTTACCGTAGCGCAATCCAAATGTTTTATTGCAATTTAACTTTCGATGCAACCCACATCTATTCCCGGGTTGCCGGTATTGACATTGCTTTCAATAATTCTGAGTTGGGGGATTTTCTTGATCTTTTTAATCTCGATGCTTGGGATAAACTTGTGGAAGCTCGTCAACTTCAATTTGTTGGCGATACTTCTCTTGAAGGTTTCAAGGAGGAATTATGTGCTCCTAACATAAGTCCTCGCAAACTTATGGCCAAGCACCTCAACCCATATTTCTATGAACTTCATCGAATCATTTTTAACACTATCTTGCCAAAAGCTGGCTCCACTGATGAAGTTACCTACTTTGAGATCTCTGCTTTGTATCACCTTCATTGTCGTATCCCCTTTAATCTTTCTAGGACAATGATGGACTGGATGATAAATTGTAGGAAGAAACCACGAGCATTGGTTTATCCTTTATCTTCCTATGGTTTTTTCGTGCGTTCATTATTCCTATTCATGACTGTCAGTTCTTGCCTGCTCCTGCTTTCCTGTCCAAGGCACGATGTTCTCAGGCAGTCGTCGCCTCTCCTGAGACTTCTGAGCAGTCTGCTGATGAGGAGCCTGACGCCCCTCCACTCAGTCAGGATGCACCACTTCCACCCACTCTTGAGTCTATTCAGACTATGCTCCGGGAGCATTTTGACCTTGAGGACGAGCGCTGGACCCAGCTGGATTATCGTACTACTCTACAGATGAGTGCCCTCGGCAACTCCCTGCATGATATACGGTACTCCATATCTCATCGACACATTTCCATGGAGCGGGATCCTGAGCGCGCGGGCCATCGCATTGATGATCCATGGGTCATGCGTTACATGGATCCGAATGCTGCTTTTCTGGACCCCCGTCGCTCCTTCCCTGGTCCTTCAGACCCTCCAGGACCTTCTCGTGCTCCGTGATGGAGATTGGCTCGATCTGCTGCTGCTACTGCTGATGATCTTAGTTGATGCTTTTTTATTTAGTTATTTAGTTTCTTATGGTTTTATGTCCTTGGTTTTATGTACTCAACACTCTGGTTGTGTGTTTGACACTTT
Source organism: Iris pallida (assembly GCA_029216955.1). NCBI lineage: Eukaryota > Viridiplantae > Streptophyta > Magnoliopsida > Asparagales > Iridaceae > Iris > Iris pallida. Next base: position 208,458 of record JANAVB010044018.1, on the reverse strand, counting down.
GTTTTGTGGATGACATTTTATCATAGTTTTACTTTATGCTAGTGACTCATTTTGTTTAGTCATACACTGTTTCTTCTCTGCTTGGTGTGGTTGCATCACTCATAATTGTCTTTACTGCAGTTTCTATGTTCTATCATTCATATGCAGTCTATATTGCTAACTGCCAAAAGGGGGAGAACTATGTATATTCTCGTATATCTGTTTCGTATATCTGTTTCGTATATCTGTGCTTGTTTTTGCTTTTGGGAGATATTATCTATCAGGCCACAGGTTCTATGCATTATTTACGGGGGAGAGCTATTACTTCTAGCTCGGTACCGTTCACTGATCACGGGGGAGCTCTTTTTTCTAGCTCAGCATCGATTATGGGGGAGCTGTGCTACAATCAACTGTGTCCAGGTATGAATATTGAAATATATATATATTATTTTGTCAATTATCAATATGGAGGAGATTGTTGACACAAAGTCACAGTCAACCAAATATTGACTACATTGACTAAATAATGTCTGTATTAATTCAATACGACACACGACGTCTGCATTCCGTTCAAGACAAACGACAGCTCAGTCTCCCGGTTCTCAGTGTGTTTTCGAGTCTGTATTTTATATTTTCATTGAGTCTAGACTTGTGTACTCTGAGTCATGTTGAGCTCTTGACACTTAGTCTACAGCCTACCCAAAATCCCAAGCTCCACTGAACCAAACACTGCCCAAAAATCCCCTTTGAACCACTCTGTGCTCTGGAGACAGAGTTCGGGCCGAACTCTGTCCCCTAGAAATCAGGAACCCTAATTTTAGGGTTAGCTGGTTGCTAGTTGTCCAACGGCCAAATATTTGAATTTTCCTACCCGAATTCTGGCCGAATTCTGCCTATAAAAATACTATAAATAGGGCATGAATTTTCTCATTCTAAACCATCCAATCTTCTCTTCTCTTCTCTCTTATAGCTGAAATAAGCCATACCCTTCCCATCTACTAGCCACAAGCCTCCTAAGTCTCGAGTGCTCAGCATCTCTCAGTTAGGATTCTTGTACAAGAGTCGAAGAAGTCGCTTGGACAATTCCAAGCAAATCGCCACTGCGATCCTCTGTTAGAAGTTGACGTGCTCTTCTGAAGTAAAGGCACGGTTGTAAACTACTATTTCACAAATAGTGGATTTGAATCCTGAGCTAGAGTTCTCAGGCCTGGACTAGTCCACCACGAGGGAAACCAGGTTAAAATTGTTGTGTTTGCGTATGCTCTTTTAATCTCCTTTTATTTTCCGTACTTTACTCTGATTATTTTTATTGGTGAAAGAGTTATTTTTAATTGGTCATTTTTCTATATATACTCTATTCACCCCCCTCTAGAGTTGCCAAACTGTTCTTCAGACAGGAACCAAGCAATACTAATCCGTGCACTCTCGTGTCAGAAATCAAGCATAGCTACAAACTGATATCATAGAGACTATCAAGGTAATAAAAACTATCAGAGAATGCACTCACCTCAATTTACTGGAGTCGACCTGTGCGGCATGAACGTATCGACACGGAATAGGTACGATACTATGCTCCACACGATGGTCCCAAACGACGGCACATATATCCCATCGAGTTCAGAATAGTCCAAATATCCTAGTTTGGTATATAGAAGCCTAAAATTAGAGTTTGGCACGATAATAGAATCAAGAAATAGGAAACGACTTTAATAGTCGCGATTTGGTTTTAAAGGAAAGGAATAAATATGTATATATATAACTATCTCAAAAATTGTTATATTATATATATATTGAGGAAAGGAACTTTATTGATGTATCAGAAGCAAAATGCCGAAGCCTGTACAAGTAAGCGCCCCAAGCGCGAAAAGACAACAAAAACACAAAAAGGCCAGAAGTAACCAAAAGGCATATTGGCCTGGACTGGAGGCGAGTGTTGGCCCATTGGTCATGGTCAAACCTGATTTTAATAATTGATCAAACTCTGTCTCGATATAAATGCAAGTCAATTCAGATGTTTACGTACGACGTTTTGGACACTGCACAACGATGGATATCTACTATGTTCAAGACCGAAGCTGTTTGCCACTCAGAATGTATTTCCTTCAAAGCAATGTAATTTTTCATTTTATTGAGTCTAGGAATATATTGTACACCAAGTCGTACTGGCAAATAAGCTGTCCGAAATTATTTCTCAAAATTACCCTATCTTTTTAAAAATGACATATGTTTTTAAAAAATATCCTTTTTACAAAAAGCTTCTGAAGGACTTTTTAAAAAGCCAAAATTAATTTTCACAAAAATCAACTGGAAGAACCCTAGCAGAACTCGACTAGAGTTCGGCCAGAGTTCGGCCAAGTTGAACGTTATGTGAACATTTGATTTTGAACTTGGTCTCCCTTCAGTTGCGGTTTGTTACAAAGAGTTCTGTCCGAATTCTGTCCAAATTCTGTCAGAGTCCTGTCTAAATAGAGAAGAATTTTGATTATTTTAAATCACCAATTCACTTTCAATCTCTTCTCTTCTAAAGCTTACATTTCTTTCAAAGAGTTCTAAAAAGCTTCCATTTTCAAATCCCAAGCCAGTTACAATTCTCTAGTCGATTTGCCAGTACGGTACGGTTTAGAAGTTTCAGAGCGATTGTAATCAGAGGCTTGATTGAAGATACAACTCTTCACAATTGAAGTTGGTCGAGTTCTTCGTATCAAAGCTCGCGTCTGTAGAAGTTGCAAGGACTTCATATGAAAACTTGCAGGATTTTCCAATAGTGGATTCAACTGGAAGCTAAAGTTCTTCCGACTGGACTAGTCCTCATAAGAAGGAAACCAGTATAAATCTTGGTGTTTGTGTTTGCCTTCTGATCACCTTTTTATTACTGTCATTTATTTTGTGATTATTGTTATATCTGTGATCTAACTGCTAACAAGTTTTTTAATTAGCAATATTCCGCTGCCTACTCTATTTACCCCCCCTCTAGAGTATTATGCTTTACGATTTCGTTCCTACAATTGGTATCAGAGCAGGTTATACAGGTAAAGCAAGGTAAAATTGCAGTTATATTCAATTGTTATATAGATCACAGTATTACACTTGGCAACTATGAAATTCACAAGTAAAGGCCAAGCCACAAACAGACCTCCACTGTTTGACGGCACAAAATACACTTATTGGAAAACACCTATGAGTTTCTTTCTGAAATCTCTTAATTTTGACTTATGGTTTGTAGTTATTGATGGCTATAAAAAGCCCCCTCGTATTAATATTGATGGAGTTTTAGTTGAAAAACCCCATGACAAATATACAGAGGATAAAAAAAAAAGGCCAGTCTTGACGTACGTGCTATTAACGCTCTATTTTGTACTTTAGACAGAACTGAATTCAACAGGGTGTCTACCTGCACAACATCAAACGAAGTGTGGAAACTTCTCGAAGTAACCCACGAAGGAACAACACAAGTCAAGGAGTCAAAGATCAGCAGACTTACTCCGGAGTACGAGGCGTTCAAAATGAAGCCAAGTGAATCAGTCACTCAGATGTTTACAAGATTCTTGGATATTGTAAATCCTTTGTCTTCACTAGGCAAGGATTACAGTAACCATGAGAAGATTCGCAAACTTCTACGAGCTCTTACAAAGAACTGGATTCCAAAGGCTACAACAATCATTGAAGGGAACGACCTCTCAACAATGTCTCTGGAAACACTCATGGGTAAGCTACCCATTCATGAGTTAGAACTTCAAGACTTTGAAGATGCTACACTAAAGGAGAAGTCAGAGGAGTCGATCGCTCTCAAGGCTCAACATAGAAGAACTGTCGAAGACGACTCTGATGACAGCGACTCCGATGCTGAAGATCAAGATCTTCTGGTAAAAAAATTTAAGGAGTTCATAAAATTTAACAGGAGAACAAAAGACAGCAACAACAATAAAAACGAGGAAGATCCTATTTGCTATGGATGCAAGAAGAAAGGACACATAAAGAAAGATTGTCCAACAATATCATCATCAAAGAAAAGCAGCAAATATGACAAAGGCTACCTGAAAAAATCTACATCAAGGAAGTACGCCAACACAAGAATATGGCATGAAAGTAAATCCAGCGACTCAGAAGACAAACAATGAGATAACGCTACAAATGTATGCTTGATGGCTTGCGATCAGGTAATCACTAATCCTCTATTTGATCCTTATGATGATTTTACCTTCGAACAACTAGGAGAGGCTTTCAGTGACCTGCTAGATGATTACAGGAAACTGCATAGTAAATATAAAACCTCTAAGAAGGTACTCAAAGAGTACAAAAGTGAACTAGGAAGACTTTCCGACCAACTAGATCATGTTAGAAATAATGACTCTTCAAATGGGTCTGGTGAGCTTTCTTCTATTAAGTTGTTGTTACACGAGACTGTTAAGCTATCCGAAGAAAAAGACTAAACTATCATCCAGTTAAAGGAAGACCTATCTAAGGAGAGAAAGAGTCTCCAGTGTGCACAGATCAGATTAGAATCACTCACATCTGACTATACTAGATTATATGACACTTCCAAAAAGTTGGAAATTAGTTTAGGAAAACGGCTTGAAGTTGTTGCTTCCTATTCTAACATGTGTCAATTACCGAATCATCGGAACACGCCCAACATTGTCAGACCAAACCATACCAAAACTATGCCCAAGAAGACTAATAGGCATGCATTCTTCTATACTAGAAAACCAAAACCTACCAATCATGCATCTCACACTACTTTCAATACTCAACATGCTAAATGTCATTATTGTGGCATCATTGTAGATAATATGGTGTGTGTTGTCACACAGAAGATCTTATTATCAGTTCTCTATGGAGTATATAAATAGTTTCACAACCTAGATGGACTTGGACATTCTATTGGAAATGTTGTAGTATAATATGGTATTAGTCTATCTTGACTATAGGTTTACACTAGTACACTTTGTGTATATTGAACAGGACCACTTGAGGTTGTTCTCTTTGTACTGACTACATAAATGAACAAACACCTCTTTTTATTATGGATGCTTGTGCTCTTAATCCGGATATAATAACAGACATGTATATGTAGTGTGCATTACTTTGACTCATGAAAGAGTGAGATTCATTATGGGTCAACAACCTCTATGAATTGGGTAATAACATTGTATGTATGATGGGTTGTAGATTATAAATGGAATCCATATCCTGATACAAATGATATCCCCTTAAGGAGCTCATAAGGATTGTCATGTAAACCCTGTAGGTGGATTATATCCGACATGACAAATAAAGTTGACCGGTACTACTTAAGGATAAAAGATGTCGAATTAATATAGTTGTCAGTAACTTAATTTGATCGACGAACATTTGATATCTTAAAATGGGGAGCCAAATGAGCATATAATAAAAGGAGCCCACAAACGTAATTTGGGATTAGGAAGGTAGTGCAACAATAGCTCATTAGTGGACCGAGCTATTGTTAATGGGCCTGGATTGTGTGTTCGGGCTGAACAGGAGATATCTAGATCCATTAGAAGGCCTAACCCTAATTTCTCTTCATGGTCCCTGCCGTAGCCTATATATATTCTCTATTCTCTGGCCGCCAAATGATTGATCTGAAATCTGAAGCTTTCTCTAAATTCATGATTCATGTAAGGAGAGAAAAAGAGGGCTGCCAAGGAGAAGAAAAGGTTGCGAGATCGTCGCCCACACGACGTCCAACTCGAGGAAGGAATACGTGCAGAAGATCTTGGGGTCGTCCGCTCGATATTGCCAGGAACTACTTGTCTTCTTCCCACCGCAGGTATAATTCGTGAAACCTAGTTTCCACCTATGAAGGTTTAGAACACGTATTAAATCTGTTTAACATTTTATCGTTCAATTTGTACACTGAAGTAAGTATAGCATTTGGGTTCCTAGAATTTATCTTCTATTTTGGAGATTTTTTTATTATTTTATTTTAGTTAGAATTTAATTTTGATAATTAGTAATTGATTTGGGATCACAAGGATGGGTACCTAAGCCTATAGTATAGTAAAACTAGGACATACATGGTCTCCAGGGACAGCCCCTAGAGTATCATTTTATTATTTTAGAATTTCTTGGATTTTTAGGAGATTTTTAGATAAAATTATATATGGTTTTATTATTTTCTTAAGCTTCTAGGAATTTTTGTGAAGGTACCCGAGAGTATTTTTGAGGTCAAATAAATTATTTGGGCTCTAGAACCCTCAAAAAAATTTCTAGAATTTTATAGGAATTTTTAGGAATTTTTTGGGATTTATTTGGAATTTTTAGGATTTTTTCTGATTTTTATTTAATTTTCTGTAATTAAAAAAACCTATTTTTCTAATATCATTACCCAGTCAGCCGCTCATCCGCAAGGGGGAGCCCACCTGTCAGCCGCTGAAGCGGGGAGGGGAGGGCACACGTGGCAGTGAGAGGGGGTGCTGGAGCTCGGTCTCCGAGCCACAGTGTTAATCCGAGCTAAGCTCGGAGCCGCAGCCAAGCCGCATGGACTGTGGGCCGTAGGATCTTTGCGGGGACCACAGGATGGTGACACGTGTCACCTTAGCAGCCGACTTAGCCGCAGTCACCGACTCCCCTCCCTATATATATTAATATATGTTTAGGTTTTCGAAAACCCTATATTATTTTCAGCAGCTTTTGTGGGAGAGTTCGATAGAATTCTTCGACTTCGCGGAGGGTTTGCCGTTGACCTAGACGCCCTTTTTGTGCGCCATTTTTTTTGTTAGAAGCATATTGAGGTTAGATTTCTGAATATATAATTTATTTTCTGGTATTTTGATCTCGAATTTCTGAATAATTATTTGAGTGTCGGTTGTCCAAAAATCAATACGCCGTACGGTTTTTGAGATTTCGAGCGATCCCAAACTCCATTTCATGATCAGTTTGAAGTTTTGGAAAGCTGACACCGAGCTCTCCAATATATAATTTTTCCAGAAATTCAGAGTTTCATCTAGTATTTTTTTTCTTCATTGAAGTCAGATTTGGTCAACGGTTCATCGATTTGGTCATAGTTAGCTATAATGGCGATAACTTTTGACCAAATCATGATTTTGCGGCACGGTCAATTTCAATGCACTCATGGTGCTGAAATCTACCATGTTGCACACTCAAACTTTTGAATTCATAATGTTTAACTAGTTAGTCAACAGTATGTCTCGGTTTGCATGCCACGGGTCCCGAATTTGGAACCGTAAATTTCCATGGCCAAATATTTGTGTTTAGATTGTTATTTCAGAATTAAATAGGTTAAAATAGGATTTAAATGATTTATTCTAGAATTAAAATAGTATTAATTAGTTTAACCTATTAGCTACTTTTTAGGATTTTTAGAGTGGGAATCGTTGATCTAACTTGTGGTTTTTATGTGACGGGGTAGATCGGACTACGACGTCTTGACTTCTGACTCTTTTATCTATGGGAGCAGAAAAGTATCACAATGACCTATGTTTCTTTTATTTTATACTGCATGTATCTTCATGTCGTCTTTTCACTATTACTCCCTTATGGATCATGATTGTCATTGTTCATGATTACAATTGTACACGAGCGTTAGAATCGGTTGGATATACATACATGTTCATGCCTTACTCATTGTTTCCTATTGTTTACAGTTTATCGTATTGCTAATGTTTATCGTAGTGGACATGTATTGTGAGTGAGCCGGGCGGAAGAATACAACAAGTAAGCATGTGGTCAACGAATTGAATACAAACCCCCTATACATTGATTGCATAATATCAGTCATGCACCACACGTATGACTGACGGATATCCCAAGCTGCCTATATGCTGAAAGTTGGTATTCTAAAATACACAGTACACGTGACTTAATTATTGTTACTCTATTGTCTATTGTTCTTCTTTCGTCAAGTCTACCTTCTTGTTGTCATCATGTCTTAGTGGTATTCAGGTCTACCTTTATATTGTTATCATGTCTCAAATGTACTTTCTTATCATACAATGCCATGCCTATACTTATCTTCAGTTAAATTCCTTTTATCTTTCCTTCATGCTTGTATACTATATTGTGTAATGTAGTGTTATGGTGATCTTGCTCCAATCTTGACTGGATAACTATTTTTCAGGTTTAGACGACGAGATTTGTCCCGAGGTCTATGGTGAGTATGTTGGCGACCCTGACATCACTAGCGTACCCGATTCCAGCACTGATACGAATTAGCATATTTCCTTCCTTATGGATTCGTATTAGTTAGAAGTTATAGTTATGGAGTTTAGTTGTCTATTTTATTTTCTGCTATCCGGGTTTGTTCCCGAGACTTTCTGAGTTGTAGTAGATTATTTCATATTTATAATATTGAGAATATTGGATATTTTGGTGATTATTACTGGCTTAGTTGTGGATGATATATATGCGTGTTGTGCTTACTGTGGACCATTGTTATCATAGATAGCATACTACCGCCGATGCTGCGGCGTAGGCTGGACTTGGCCACGAACTCGTATCCCAAAATTGGGTGCGGGTCGTGACAAGTTTTTATGGTGGCCCACGCAGGTCAATTTTGCAAAAGACTGCGATCTCGTGGTAGTACTTAAGTTAGCTGTACTACTACGAGCCTGCGAATAGAGATAAAGTTAGAAAGTTATATCATCCACAAAATAGGACTTCTAACCCTATGAGTATAATTTATCTTAGGATCTTACTGCCTCTTAAATTACATCTTGCTTGATTCCGTCCGTGATTTCTTCGATATGTTTGTATCTACCGTTCTAACCATATCCTTTCTTTCCTTTTAGTTCGCAATGGTTGAGACAAGGCGCAGTGCGTCCGTAAGGGGAAAATGGTAGCTAACCCATATGCTACTTCCGAACCCGAAGGATCGACAGCAGAGAGTACTGAGTTCTTAGAGCCTTCTTTAGTTTTAGTTGTTATGCATGCTTAGTTAGTTTTTAGTATGCTTATTATCGATCAGTTCCCTTATGTTCCTAGCCATTATCTCTCCGTGACTTAGCTTGAAATTATTGCTTATAAAAGTTAGGTATTATACTATGCTATTTGTGATGTTTTGATTTTTGAGGACAAAAATCTTTTAAGGGGGATAGTTTGTAGCATTTTGGTTCCTAGAATTTATCTTCTATTTTGGAAATTTTTATTATTATTTTATTTTAGTTAGAATTTAATTTTGATAAATAGGAATTGATTTAGAATCACAAGGGTGGGTACCTAATCCTATAGTATAGTAAAACTAGGACATATATGGTCTCTAGAGTCCCCAGACAGCCCCTAGAGTATCATTTTATTATTTTAGAATTTCTTGGATTTTTAGGAGATTTTTAGATAAATTTATATATGGTTTTATTATTTTCTTAAGCTTCTAGGAATTTTTGTGAAGGTACCCGAGAGTTTTTTTGAGGTCAAATAAATTATTTGGGCTCTAGAACCATCAAACAATTTTCTAGAATTTTCTAGGAATTTTTACGAATTTTCTGGGATTTATTTGGAATTTTTAGGATTTTTTCTGATTTTTATTTAATTTTCAGTAATTAAAAAAACCTATTTTTCTAATATCATTACCCAGTCAGTCGATCAGCCGCAGGGGGGGTCATCCGTCAGCTGCTGAAGCGGGGAGGGGTGGGCCCACGTGGCAGTGAGAGGGGGTGCTGGAGCTCGGTCTCCGAGCCACAGTGTTAATCTGAGCCAAGCTCGGAGCCGCAGCCAAGCCGCATGGGCTATGGGCCGTAGGATCTTGGCGGGGACGATAGGATGGTGACAAGTGTCACCTAGCAGCCGACTTAGCCGCAGTCACCGACTCCCCTCCCTATATATATTAATATATGTTTAGGTTTTCGAAAACCCTATATTATTTTCAGCAGCTTTTGTGGGAGAGTTCGATAGAATTCTTCTACTTCGCGGAGGGTTTGCCGTTGACCTAGACGTCCTTTTTGTGCACCATTTTTTTTAGAAGCATATTGAGGTTAGGTTTCTGAATATATAATTTATTTTATGGTATTTTGATCTCGAATTTCTGAATAATTATTTGAGTGTCGGTTGTCCAAAAATTAACACGTCGTACGGTTTTCAAGATTTCGAGCGATCCCAAACTCTGTTTCATGATCCGTTTGAAGTTTTGGAAAGTTGACACCGAGCTCTCCAACATATAATTTTTCCAGAAATTCAGAGTTTCATCTAATATTTTATTTTGTTCATAGAAGTCAATTTGGTCAACGGTTCATCGATTTGGTCATGGTTAGCCATAATGGCGATAACTTTTGACCAAATCGTGATTTTGTGGCACGGTCGATTCCAATGCACTCATGGCACTGAAATCTACCATGTTGCACACTCAAACTTTTGAATTCATAATGTTTGACTAGTTAGTTAACAGTATGTCTCGGTTTGCGTGCCACGGATCCCGAATTTGGAACCGTAAATTTCCATGGCCAAATATTTGTGTTCAGATTGTTATTTCAAAATTAAATAGGTTAAAATAGGATTATAAATGATTTATTCCAGAATTAAAATAGAATTAATTAGTTTAACCCATTAGCCACTTTTTAGGATTTTTAGAGTGGGAATCGTTGATCTAACTTGTGGTTTTTATATGACGGGGTAGATCGGACTACGACGTCTTGACTTGTGACTCTATCATCTATCGGAGTAGGCAAGTATCACTATGACCTATGTTTCCTTTATTTTATACTGCATGTATCTTTGTGTCATCTTTTTACTATTACTCCCTTATGGTTCATGATTGTCATTGTTCATGATTACTATTGTGCACGAGAGTTAGAATCGGTTGGATATACATACATGTTCATGCCTTACTCATTGTTTCCTATTGTTTACAGTTTATCAACTTGCTAATGATTATCGTAGTGGACATGTATTGTGAGTGAACCGGGCGGGAGAATACAACAAGTAAGCATGTGGTCAACGAATTGAATACAGACCCCCTATACATTGATTACAAAATATCAGTCATGCACCGCACGTATGACTGACGGATATCCCAAGCCGTCTACATGTTGAAAGTTGGTATTCTAAAATACACAGTACACGTGACTTAATTATTGTTACTCTATTGTCTATTGTTCTTCTTTCGTCAAGTCTACCTTCTTGTTGTCATCATGTCTTAGTGGTATATCAAGTCTACCTTTATAATGTTATCATGTCTCAAATGTACTTTCTTATCATACAATGCCATGCCTATACTTATCTTCAGTTAAATTCCTTTTATCTTTCCTTCATGCTTGTATACTATATTGTGTAATGTAGTGTTATGGTGATCTTGCTCCAATCCTGACTGGATAACTATTTTTCAGCTTTAGATGACGAGATTTGTCCCGAGGTCTACGGTGAGTATGTTGGCGACCCTGACATCACTAGCGTACCCGATTCCAGTACTGATGCAAATTAGCATATTTTCTTTCTTATGGATTTGCATTAGTTAGAAGTTATAGTTATGGAGTTTAGTTGTCTATTTAATTTTCTGCTATCCGGGTTTGTTCCTGAGACTTTCTGAGTTATAGTGGATTATTTCATATTTATAATATTAAGACTATTGCATATTTTAGTGATTATTACTGGCTTAGTTGTGGATGATATATGCGTGTTGTGCTTGTTGTGGACCATTGTTATCATTGACAACGTACTACCGCCGATGCTGCGGCGTAGGCTGGACTTGGCCACGAACTCATATCCCAAAATTGGGCATGGGTCGTGACAGTAAGGGTCCTAGGAATCCCCAGTTCCATCAATTGGTATCAGAGCCACTTTTGATCTGCGTATTGATTGAAACGTCCATGTTGTCCAATAAAACCTGCACTGTGTAATAGTCGGTAGATGTAATTCTGTTCTAACTCAACTTTGCAGGCATCTTAGATCAAACTATTATGGTCCAATGTATCTTAGATCCAAGGCATCTTAGATCTGTTCTAACTCATTTCGATCATTTTTGATGATTTTAACACATCCATGTAAGTGATTTTTGAACCTCGAATAGATCGGCGCAGCGCCAGATTTTGGATTCGGATAGTTGAGGACGGAGCAGGAAAGATGACCATAATAGTTGGATATTTTTCTCTTATTTGTTGTCATTTTACTTTTTCTGATTATGCATGTTTATTATTGTATGGATATTGTTTTTGAAAAACTAAGCCTACATTAATAATAGACAACATGGACATAATATCAACTAGTAGAAAAACTCTCATTATTAAATAACTAAGTGGGAGAGGATATTTGTCTAATATAAATCCTATGGTCTCCATTACTGGTTTATAGGTGATGTAATTATACTTGTGCGTTGGCTTTAGTGCCTTCCTCCATATCGGATGAGTATAACTATGGATCACCAGTACAAACTTCCTTAGGGATAATTATAGAAAGTTTCCTAGTATGTGTTCACTTCTCCATCTGAAGGAACTCAATACAAGGTAATGGACTTAGTATTAAGTAATGGTATACACTTAGATACAAATAATGGTATCCTCTCCATCGGAGTCACTGCTATTATTTGTATGACCAGAGTAAGACCAACATATTAATTTTATTTGTCATAAAGTTATGTTGACATGATAGTAAAATTAATAGGTAGTACCTACTTGAACAAAGTTGAATTTGTATACGTCCACACTATCGTGACATGCTAAATTCATGATGTTCAAGGTATTGGTAAATTTATATTTAATTAATTCAAAAAGTTTTTGCCATAAATAATTTTATTTATGTGATTCTCAGGATTTCAAAAATGGGTTCTTTCAGTCCACCTATGGTGATTCTTAAAGAAAACAAACTTACTGGACCTAATTATATTGACTGGAAACATAATATGGACATTGTCTTGACTGCTGAGGAGTACAAATATGTACTTGTTGAGGAATGCCTACCTAAGCCTGATGCTAACTCTGATGAAGAGGTCAAAGAGGCTTATAAGAAGTGGAAAGACAGATGAGATGGCACGGTGTTATATTCTGGCATCTATGTCAAATGTACTGCAACATCAGCATCAGGCCATGGCCACGACTTACGACATGATGTATAACCTCAAGGAACTCTTCGGACATCAGAGTAGAGAAGTTAGGCAATTTGCTATGAAGTGTTTGATGAATACAAAAATGGCTGAGGGTACACCAGTAAGGGATCATGTTCTCAAGATGATGGGTCGTCTGAATGAGATGGAGATCCTTGGAGCTAAAATCGATGGGGAATCCCAGGTCGATATTATTATCGGGACTCTGCCTAAAAGTTTTGACAATTTCTGCCTAAATTATAACATGAACAAAAGGTCGTATAGTTTGGAAAAACTTGCAAAAGAGCTACAAGATGCAGAATCTCTTTTTAGGCAGAGTGGTTATATTTTTGTTTCTGAAATGGCTTCTACTTCTAAGCTAAAAGGCGGTAAGAAGAAGAATAACATTCAGAAACGGGCAAACTCAGCAAAGAAGGGCATGGGACCTCAAGGCACGGTAAAAAAGCCGAAAGGCAAATGTTTCAAGTACAAAGGGTCGAGACATTGGAAGACTGATTGTCCACTTCTCAAACAAGGGAACAAAGAAGTTATATCTCATTTACTAGTAGTTGAAACATGTTTAGCGGTGTTATCTACCGGCACCTGGTATGTAGATACAGGAGCCACTAATCATGTCTACAATACATTACAGGGGTTCTAGGAAACCAGACAGCTCAATGATGGAGAGATATACTTGTTCATGGGTGATGCTACAAAAGTAGCGGTCGTTGCATTAGGAGATGTTACTTTATCTTTTGGTTGAAATAAGTCTTTGACATTGAGAGATTGTCTTTATGTACCTTCACTTAGAAGGAATTTGGTTTCTGTTTCTATGTTAGTTAAGGATGGATATTCAGTTTATTTTAATGACAATATTGTTATTAGAAAGAATAAACATTTTATCTGTTCTGGTGTATTGGTTGATAATCTGTATGTCATTAATCCTATTTCGTCCACAATACAACTTATGAAAATGAATAATATGTCATCTAACTTAAATAAGAGAAAAGAACCTTCTTATTTGAACCAAACATATATTTGGCACTTGCGATTGGGGCATACTAACCTAAGAAGGATTCAAAGAATGGTTGAAGATGGACCTTTGAGTTCATTGGAAGTGGAGGCACTACCAGTCTGTGAATCCTGCTTGGAAGATAAAATGACCATAAGGCCTTTTACGACAAAGGGGTATAGGGCCAAAGATGTGTTGGAATTGGTTCATTCTGATTTGTGTGGACCCATGACTATCCAAGCTAGAGGTGACTTTGAATATTTTTTCACATTTATTGATGATTATTCGAGGTATAGATACATTTATTTGATACGTCGTAAGTCTGAGTGCTTTGAGAAATTCAAAGGGTACAAGGTTGAAACGGAGAAATGTTATGGAAAATATATCAAGTCATTATGATCAGATCGTGGTGGCGAGTACCTCTTTGGAGAGTTTAGGGATTATTTATCAGAAGCTGGGATTATATCCCAATTGACTGAACCTGGAACGCCCCAGCAGAATGGTGTAGCCGAATGAAGGAATAGAACTCTTATGGAGATGGTTAGATCAATAATGAGTTATTCAGATTTACCATATTCGTTTTGGGGGTATGCCTTAGAGACTGCATCTTATATTTTGAACTTGGTTCCTTCTAAGTGAGTACCTCTTACTCCCACAGAGCTGTGGATTGGGCGTCAGCCTAGTCTGAAACGTGTTCGCATTTGGGTAGTCCAACACATGTGCTGAATTGGAAATAAGTTGGAATCTCATACAGAAGTATGCTTGTTTGTAGGATATCTAAGAGGAACGAAAGGAGGTTTATTTTATAGTCCTAAGGATCAGAAGGTCATTGTTAGCACCAATGCCTGATTCTTAGAGGAAGACTATGTGATGAATCATAAATCCACAAGTAGAGTTGTTCTAGAAGAACTGAGAGCTGAGACACCAAGTACTTTAGTACCAACAATATAAGAAGATGAACCACAAATAACTGTACAACATGTCACAAATGTTACACCACAACCGATAGTGCCTCGTCGTAGTGGAAGGGTTATGATACAACCTGATAGATATATATTCTTGGAAGAGTCGTCAGACTTCGTCCCTGAAGAACAAGATTATGATCCATATACCTACAATAAAGTACTTCAAGATAAAGATGCAGAGTCTTGGCAAAAAGCAATGATATCTGAAATAGAATCTATAGATTCTAATCAAGTCTGGAAGCTTGTAGAACCACCTGCTGGTGTAAAAGCCATTGGATGCAAGTGGGTCTATAAGAGAAAAAGAGGATCATACGGTAAGGATGAAACCTTTAAAGCTCGGCTTATAGCAAAAGGTTTTACTCAAAAAGAGGGTATCGATTATGAGGAAACCTTTTCTCCAGTAGCCATGCTTAAGTCTATCCGGATTCTTTTATCTATTGTATCTCATCTCGATTATGAGATTTGGCAAATGGATGTCGAGATAGATTTTCTTAATGAAAGTGTTGAAAAAGACATCTATATGAAGCAACCAGACGGGTTCATTGAAAAGGGCCAAGAGCATCTTGTTTGTAAGCTCAAGAAGTCCATTTATGGACTTATGCAAGCTTCCAGATCTTGGAACGTATGTTTCGATCAGGTGATAAAATTCTATGGATTGGATTAATGTCAGGATGAATCATGTGTATACAGAAAGTGTGACGAAAACATGGTGGTGTTCCTAGTACTTTATGTGGATAACATCTTGCTCATTGAAAACAATATGAAGGTGTTATCTGATGTAAGGGTATGGTTATCCAAATAGTTTGATATGAAGGACTTGGGAGAAGTAGGTCACATCCTTGGGATCAAAGTTCTACGAGATCGCAAGAAAAGGATGTTGGGATTATCCCAAGCTTCCTATATCGATACTGTACTAACTCATTTTAGTATGCAAAATTCTATGAAAGGTTTCTTACCTTTTAGACATGCAATTGCTCTATCAAAGGAGCAGTATCCGAGGACACCTAAAGAGATAGAGAACATAAAAGCAATTCCTTATGCTTCAACAGTAGGAAGCTTAATGAATGCAATGCTATGTACGAGACCAGACATCTGTTTTGCCGTAGGCATGGTCAGCAGATATCAGTCTAACCTGGGACAATAGTACTGGACTGCTGTAAAACATATTTTGAAGTACCTGAAAAGGACTAAAGAGTATATGCTAGTTTACCAGGCAGATAGTTTAGTTCCCTTGGGGTATACATACTCAGATTTTTCAGTCAGATCGGGATTCCAGGAAATCTATCTCAGGTTATGTGTTTACTTTGGAAGGTGGAGCCATTGTGTGGAGGAGTATCAAGTAAAACTATATTACTGACTCCACCATGGAAGCCGAGTATGTGGCAGCCTCTGAGGCAACCAAAGAAGCGGTTTGGCTCAGAAACTTTCTGTTTGACTTGGATGTGGTCCCTAGTTTGCCTAAGTCTATTACATTTTATTGTGATGATAGTAGTGCAGTTGCAAACTCGAAGGAACCACGAGCCCATAAGACATGTAAACGGAGCACAAGTACCACCTGATACGATATTTCGTAAAGAAAGAAAAAGTTGTTGTGATCAAGATAGCATCAGCCGACAACCTAGCTGTTCCCTTCACAGAGAGCTTACCAGCTAAGGCATTTGATAGTCATATTGAGGGAATGGAAGCCAGATGTGTAGCAGCATGGCTTTAAATGTAAGTAGAAGATTTGTAACAGTATACTAAAAAAGCAATGCTTTCAGTATAAGTGGGAGATTTTTAGGGTTATATACTAAAAGCATCACTTTTGTAGTAACCTTATTTCCTTAAATTTTAAATATGAATCATATGGGCAAATGTTTGCATATTATATTTGTTGCAAGTGTTAATACAAATGTCAGATCTTCTATATTGTAGATAATATTGTGTGTGGTGTCACACAGAAGATCTTATTATCAGTTTCCTATGGAGTATATAAATAGTTCACAACCTAGATGGACTTGGACAATCTATGGAAATATTGTAGTATAATATGGTGTTAGTCTATCTTGACTATAGGTTTACACTAGTACACTTTGTGTGTATTGAACATGACCACTTGAGGTTGTTCTCTTTATACTGACTACATAAGTGAACAAACACCTCTGTTATAATAGATGCTTGTGCTCTTAATCCAGATATAATAACAGACATGTATATCCAGTGTGCATTACTTTGAATGAGAATCATATGGATAAATGCTTGCATATTGTATTTGTTGCAAGTGTTAATGCAAATGTCAGATATTCTATATTGTAGATAATATAGTGTGTGGTGTCACACAGAAGATCTTATTATCAGTTTCCTATGGAGTATATAAATAGTTCACAACCTAGATGGACTTTGACAATCTATTGGAAAGGTTGTAGTGTAATCTGGTGTTAGTCTATCTTGACTATAGGTTTACACTAGTACACTTTGTGTGTATTGAACAAGACCACTTGAGGTTGTTCTCTTTGTACTGACAACATAAGTGAACAAACATCGCTGTTTTTATGGATTCTTGTGCTCTTAATCCGGATATAATAACAGACATGTATATGCAGGGTGTATTACTTTGACTCATGAAAGAGTACGATTCATTATGGGTCAACACCCTCTATGAATTGGGTAATAACATTGTATGTATGATGTATTATTGATTATAAATGGAATCCATGTCCCGATACATCGGGTTGATGATGTCCCCTTAAGGAGCTCATAAGGATTGTCATGTAAACCCTGCAGGTAGATTATATCCGACATGACAAATAAAGTTGAGCGGTACTACTTAAGGATAAAAGATGTTGAATCAATATAGTTGTCTTTAACTTAATTTGATCGACGAACATTCGATATCTTAACATGGAGAGCCAAACGAGCATATAATAAAAGGAGCCCACAAATATAATTTAGGATTAGGGAGGTAGTACAATAATAGCTCATTAGTAGACCGAGCTATTGTTAATGGGCCTGGATTGTGTGTTCAGGCTGAACACGGGATATCCAGATCCGTTAGGAGGCCTAATCCTAATTTCTCCTCATGGTCCCTGTCGTAGCCTATATATATCCTCTATTCTCTGGCCACCAAATGATTGATCAGAAATCTGAAGCTTTCTCTAAATTCGTGATTCGCGTAAGGAGAAAAAGAGAGGGCCGCCAAGGAGAAGAAAAGGTTGGGAGATCGTCGCCCACACGACGTCTAACTCGAGGAAGGAATACGTGCATAAGATCTTGGGGTCGTCCGCTTGAGATTGCCATGAACTACTTATCTTCTTCCCACCACAGGTATAATTCATGAACCCTAGTTTTCGCATATGAAGGGCTAGAACACGTATTAAATCTATTTAACTTTCTATCGATCAATATGCACACTGAAGTAAGGGTCCTGGGAATCCCCAGTTCCATCAAAATGTGTTAGGGTTATATACTAAAAGTATCACTTTTGTATTAACTTTATTTCCTTAAGTTTTGAATGAGAATCACATGGGAAAATGTTTACATATTGTATTTGTTGCAAGTGTTAATACAAGTGTCTGATATTTTATATTATAGATAATGTGGTGTGTGGTGTCACACAAAAGATCATACTATCAGTTCCCTATGGAATATATAAATAGTTCATAACCTAAATGGACTTGGACAATCCATTGGAAAGGTTGTAGTGTAATCTGGTATTAGTCTATCTTGACTATAGGTTTACAATAGTACACTTTGTGTGTATTGAATAGGACCACTTGAGGTTGTTCTCTTTGTACTGACTACATAAGAGAACAAACACCTTGTTATTATGGATGCTTGTGCTCTTAATCTGGATATAATAACAGACATGTATATGAAGTGTGCATTACTTTGACTCATAAAAGAGTGAGATTCATTATGGGTTAACAACCTCTATGAATTGGGTAAAAACATTGTATGTATAATGGGCTGTTGATTATAAAAGGAATCTATGTTCCGATACGTCGGATTGATGATGTCCCCTTAAGGAGCTCATAAGGATTGTCATGTAAACCCTGCAGGTGGATTATATTTGACATGACAAATAAGTTGAGTGGTACTACTTAAAGATAAAAGATGTCGATCAATATAGTTGTCAGTAACTTAATTTGATCGACGGACATCGATATCTTAACATGGGAAGCCAAACGATCATATAATAAAAGAAGCCCATAATCATAATTTGGGATTAGGAAGGTAGTGCAACAATATCTCTCTACTGGACCGAGCTATTGTTAATGGACCCGGGTTGTGTGTTCGGGCTGAATACGGGATACGCAGATCCGTTAGAAGACCTAACCCTAATTTTTCCTTATGGTCCCTACCGTAGCCTTATATATATCCTTTATTCTCTGGCCGTCATAATCATCAGAAATAAGAAGCTCTATCTGTAAATTCGTTATTCACGTACGGAAAGAAAGTGAGGCTGCCAAGGAGAAGAAAAGGTTGGAAGATCATCGTCCACACGACGTCCAACTCGAGGAAGGAATACGTACATAAGATTTTGGGGTCACGACTGCTCGAGATTGCTAGAAACTGTTGTCTTCTTCCCGCCGCAGGTATAATTTGTGAACCCTAGGTTCTGCCTATGAAGGGTTAGAACACGTTTATATCTGTTTAACTTTCTATCGATCAATACGCACACCAAACTATGGTCTTGGGAATCCCAGTTCCATCAAAATGTGTGTGCACCATGTCAGTGTCCACCTTCCTTGTGTTAGCCATGACGACCTCGGGTTCGACCCTGGTGTCTTTCTACTATCTCTATTTTTATAAATACATTATCCTTTCGTACCCGACATACCGGACACGAACCTAAATTTCTAAATTCTCTTCCATTCGTGTTCGACACACCGGACACGAGACGACCGTCTAAACCCTAACCCTGAACCTAAATCCCAAACTCAGGCCACACTTCCTCTATCGGGGCCACCAGCCACCACGCCACACCATCGACAGAATCTGTTCTCTGACCCGCTCGCCACCGTCCATCTTTCCTAATTGCCATCTCCGCCTCATCCCGTCGAAGCTGACGACGACCATACACACGTTTCCACCCACAACCACCACCTCCTCCTCTTTCTCCGCTCATCACCAGCGGATCCCGACACAGCCAACACCCTCCACCTCGTCCATCCTTGGCCGCAGCTACCAACCACCGCCCCCATCTCCATCGGCCACCAACGTCATTTCCTTTTCTCCGTCCTAAACTTCTCAACCCCGCCTCTACCATCATCATCACCACCGCCATTACCACTGCCTCTACGACCACCATCATCGTGCCCTAACACCACCACCTACAGTATCACCCCGTCCAAATCCCGGCCAACCCATAGTAAATCAACACCACCACCACCACTAGAGAAAAAGGAAAAGAAAGAAACCCTGACCTGACCAACCGACCGCCTGTGTCGCATTGCTCCTTCTCTCGCTTGAGCGCAGCCGACATCAGATCCAGCGCATAACTGCATGATTAAGTCGTCAGAGCCAAACTCTATGCACTTACAACTTGATCCGGTGGACGCCAAACGCTAACGCCTCCGCCAAACTCCGCGCGCCGCCCGGCGAGCCTCGCCGGCGACCTTACCGATAAGAAACCCTCTCCCCCGTGCTCGCTCTCCCTCTCGACCGCTCTCCTCTCTCCACAAATTTTTATCCTTTATATTTCTTTGTTCTGTCCTCATTCTCTCACTCTCTTCTTCATTAAGCTTTTATGGTAACTTTATTATTATTCTATTATTTTTTGTTGGTTGTTGGTTGATTTGGTAAGTGGAAAAGGGTAGGGTATTATTATTATTATTATTATTATTATATTATTATTATTATTATTATTT
>JANAVB010044018.1:150171-185171 GCA_029216955.1 Iris pallida | reverse complement strand
GATGATTGCTCCCTGGTGGAGATTGGCATTTGTCGGCCAAAAATTTGGGAGATAGTTTGTTTGATTATACGTGTCATGCGTGACATGAAGATGAACATGTCCGGATTTGTAGGACATGAAGGGGATGAGTTGTGATGTATGGCAACCGATACAACATAGTGGAAAGACACCCGGGGTTGGACCCGAGGCTGTCACGGCTGACACAGAAAAAGTTGGACACGGACACGGTGCACAGACACTGTAGTAGAAATTTTTGGGTGAGAATTGACTTATGGAGTTTCTAGGAGAAAGTGCAAGGGGCTTCTCCTTATATAGGAGGTTGAAACTCCTAGTTGGATAGGGAGTAGGAAAACTAAACCATTTTTGATAAATCTCACATTTATTTAAAACCTAATTAAAATATAATTTGATAAAATCCAATCCCAAATTAAATCACAATAATTATTTAAACATTAGAAATATTTTTTTATAACTTTAAAATAATTCCAAAGAATTTAAAAATACTTTTTCATATATCAAAAATAAATCCAAATAAATTTTCAAAATCAAATTATTTTTACAAAATATACATTAATATATTTTCATGTACCTTGCTCGCAAATAGTACAAATTATTTATCTAAATATTATTTTTGTAAATAGTACAAATTATTTTATAAATATTACTTTTACAAATAGTACAAAATAGCTTTTATATAATAATAAAAATAAAATAAAAATTTTGGACTAAAATTCGGCAGAACAAACTTTTACATATAAAAGACAAAACAAAAATATTTACCATATACATGTTTCAAGTTAAAAGATTTATTTTCTATATTTACTATAAGCTTGTAATAAAACTTTTGTATAAAATAAGAATAATTCATATGTACGTATTCGCACTCGACGTACAAAATTTCAAAATAAAATAATAATATATCTAGTAAAATTTAGGGGGTTTACAAGATATTGGTTTTTCTTATCTATATATAATATTGTGTTATTCTTATTTTGCATTAATTGAATATTGTTTTGTGATACTATTATATTTTACATGGGGAATGCAAAATTTATTTAAACTTGTGGTTATGTACTATTTTATTCATTTTGTGATGTGTACTGTATTTACACTATTAACTTGTAACTTTTATTTTCTTTATCATTAGTCAGGTGTAACGGATGATGCAGATCGTTCGGTCAGTCCAAAGGTGTAACACCCCAGAATTTTTGGAATATTTTTTCTTATTTATTTTCCTTAAAATAGGATTTTATGAAATTTTATAATTATTTTCTTTTTTATTTAATTTATAGATGACCTTAGCCATGGTTAAGTTTTGGAGTATAAGACGACTAAGAATTGTGGAACGAATAGTGTATTTGTGTGCTTTAACTAGTATCCTAGCCATGTTAGGAATGTCATGGTCATATTGTAGTCTCTTGCATGTTAACAATTCAAATTATGGCACAAGTCATACTTTTATTTAATTAATTAGTTAATAAAGCCTTTATGACTTTTTAGGAGACCTGATTGCACCAAACCTTCCCAAACCTCTTCCAAGCCAAATCCAAACCTATGTAGGCCTGTTGGACATTAATATATATTAATAAATATATATATTTTTATATTTAATTCATATTTGGATTCTATTTATATATGATAGATTTAATTAGTTTATATTAGGAAATACCTTTTTAATCCGCAATCCAATCAATTAGCCAACTCACCAAACAACCAAACCATGCCAAGTGGACCTCACCATGGAGTATTCGTCTAAGCAAACCCCCCCATGGCCGAACATCTTATAGGAATAGGATTCCCACTCCTTTTCATGCATGCAACCCAAATGCCTATATATATATATCAACTTAACCCAAACCCTAACCCTAACTTAATTCTTCCTTTCTCTCCCTCCCCATAGCCGACCAAACCCTCTCCCTCTCCAAATTTTAGCAGAACCAAGCTCCCATAACCCTTTCATCTTCATCCCCTCCATTATACAATACTTCTCCATAAAAAACTCCTTCTTTCATCTTTCTTCTATCCAAACTCCAGCAAACAAACCCTAAAAACTCCATCTTATCCATCCAACCATCTATAGCTATTGCCAACCCTTCCAAACTCACCAAGAGAGGATTAACAAACAAAGATAGCAAGAAAAGTTGGAGCTTTGGCAAGGAGAAGTCTTCACAACCTCTCTAGCAAGGACTTTTGGTAAGAAATCCTAATTTTTTTATCTTAAATCCTTACTAAAATTTTGTAGAAAATATATTATTAAATATTTAGAAATTGTATTTTGATGGCTTTTTCTATGTATAATCATCCATAAAAGTTTTATGAATTATAGTCGTAATATTCATGTTTCGATAGGATCAAATTTAACCCTATTGTGAAGGAACTATAAGTTATTGGTGGTTATTTTTGAAACTGAATTTTATGTGTATTCATATATATAAATTAGGATTTTTATGTATTTTTTCACGAATTTAGCAACTCAAATCTGATCGAGAAAATTATAGGTCAAAACTAGCTATTTTTGGGTAACCTACTGACCTAGAATGTCCCAAACTTGTAGCATAACTTAACCCTTGTAACCATGACGATATTCCATGAAATAAGGTATTTAAATTCTGTTTAAAATATATTTTTGGGTATTTTAGCTATTTTGAGTAATTGGCCATGTTCATAACGAGTTTCAGGTAGACTAGTGACGTAGTAGTCAACTTGTCACATAATTCTTTATAAATCATAATTCTGGAATTCAGAGTTAATACTGTAGAAAATAGTTTTATATATTATTTTTAGTAATTTACTATGATTTTTAAGTGTGTTATTGACGTGGGGTCATAACCGATTAATTGGAAGGTCAAAAACCCTAAAACTGTGTTCCGAGGTCTCGTTAGACACATATGTATGTTATACAATTTAAGTAGTCCTACGAGATATTTAAGTATAGTTAAAGTAGTTTAAAATATTAATTTAGTTAATTAAGTTCTGTTATAAGTTTCCTAATAGTTAAATAAATTATTTAGGAGCATTGGATTCCGGAGGCGTGGATACGGGAGCGAAACTTCATCCTCACATCGCAGAACCAGGCAAGTATACCTTGCCTCCCTCTACAGTTTATTTACATGCTTATAGCCCTTCTCTTTATATGTTATCATCGGGCTTCTCTGGTTGATTTTGGTTTATATGCTTTTCTTTATACCATGTATATTAGTTTATTTGTCTTGTTCGTATATCATCATCGTTCATGACTTGATACTGTAGTTATACCAGATTCGTGTCGTCACATATATCATGAATGAGTCATATTATGTCGTAGGATGTGTAAGTCAAGACTGAAATGTTGTACCTTATTTTGGAATTCCCACCTGCGAGTCCACACTAGGGGAGAGGGTGATTTCTTGAAGCTAACCTGCGAGTCCATACTAGGGGCGAGGGTTAGTAGTCATTTGTCCGCATCTGCAAGTCCACACTAGGGGCGAGGGTGATTCTTGAAGCTAACCTGCGAGTCCACACTAGGGGCAAGGGTTAGTCGTTGTTCAAACCTGCGAGTCCACACTAGGGGCGAGGGTTTAAGTATCCGATTGGTTTCTTGTCATGAGTTCATGTTTCCTTCCAGCAGTTCATTTATGCATAGTATTTCTTGTATCCATGTTCATAGTCAACTGTCGTGTTCTGTCTTCCCTGCTTATTTCTTACGCATGATAAAGTGCTAGATAGGCATGTTTTTATGTATCTTGCTAGTCCCCTGAGGATCTGATGATCT
This sequence comes from Iris pallida, assembly GCA_029216955.1. Classification (NCBI taxonomy): domain Eukaryota; kingdom Viridiplantae; phylum Streptophyta; class Magnoliopsida; order Asparagales; family Iridaceae; genus Iris; species Iris pallida. Next base: position 181,420 of record JANAVB010044018.1, on the reverse strand, counting down.
CTTCAGGTAGTTGATTGTACGAAGGTAGTTAGCTGAGCATGATGGTAGTTGATTTTGTCTGCAGGACTCAGGTATTTGCTAGTGATATTACTTTGTTATCCTCTCGTGCTTTACATGCCTTATCATGATATATTCTGCTTGTTAGCCTACTTTTATAGACTCATACTATTTCATTAGAGTCTAATCGGACATATATGCTAGTGGGCTGCAGACCATGAACCATAATTATTCGTTCATATTTTATATGATTCTTTTGGATTGAGATATAGTTTTACTTACCATATTAGACATGATACCTGGACAGCGTATACGTATTCGAGTTGGCCTGGAGTCCACTTGATATGTAGCTGGCTTGCGCACGTACTTGCATCCCGAAATACGGGTGCGAGTCATGACAAAAGGTAGACTACCTAGATGACATTCCACTCTGCCTAGCAGTTCTTCTTCAGTACATGGTACTGGGTCCTCATCTTCGGGTACTCCAATCCATAGACCACTTACATCTCCTCATGGCAGTACTCCTAGGACGAGTAGTTCCAGTCTTGAGACTACTCCTCCATCCAGTATTCCTCCTACTGACGGTACCACAGAGAGCGAGGAGCAGATGGATGAGGCCCAAGCGATTGAGCCTTCGCCTTCTTTGTTTCAGAACAATCCTCTGTGTTCTCCTCCACATGAGATGAGGACAGAGATTTGGACCGTCAAGCCTACAAAGTAAGTTAATTAGTTTTATTTATTCTTTAAAAATATATAAATATATATTCACTTTTTCTTGAATATTAGTATCTATGTATAAATATCGTCCCTCGTCGGTACATAGAGCATTAGGGCATTTTTTGAGGTACAACTATAGTGGCCCTTGGATCAACTACCCGGATTCCCTGTATGATAGAAAGGCATTCTGGTTTGCCAACTTCAAGGTAATTAAAGTATATTTATTTTTAATATCAATCATTTTTATACATATTATATAACTTACTATTTTACTTCTTGTAGAAAACATATTTCTATCCACCATGTCGTACTGAGCAGATCATAAAGCAGTTTTATGCCGTCACTCCTAAATTGATCCGTGATACGATCGACGACCAGAAGGCTCATCATAGAACCACAAAACCTATCCAAGGTTGGATCATGCCTGAGAAGTGGACTGTAATGAGGGTTAGATTTGACGATCCCAGGTACGAGGATAGGTCAAAGAAGGCAACGGCGGCTAAGATGAGGGTAGAAAAGTGGTGTGGAGGCTTGATTCCTATGACGAAACATTTTTGTCGTATGGTATGTATTTTATTCAATATATATTATTTTAATAAAAATAGAATAAAATGTTTAATTTTAATAACAAATAAAATATTTTTAAAAGGTACACAAGGGTAAGGACGCCAATATGGTAATGGTCTTCCTGGCTACCCATCGGAAGGACAAAAATCTCATCGATGAGAGGGCCGATGAGAGGGCCGCACAGAGCTATGTAAGTATTACTTTATGTTTCCTTAACTTTAATATAACGCAGAAAATATGCAAAGATATCCATATAGTTAGTAATAAGTTCCTTAGACAATTAAATAGTAAAAAGTATGCTTATCAAGATGCGTACTTTTCTAGGATGAGTATTTTAGACTACGTGAGCGGGTGAGTGCTAATGCACCTGTAGAGGGGGAGGCTAGTACGTTCTTATATCCCTCTCTAACTCCATCGATGGACGAGCTCTGGATGACTGCTGTTGGTGGCCTTCAAAGGGGTATGTACTATAATATGGGATTCCATGGCACCTTTGTTGCGATGCAGTCATCCTTGGCCTTCTTTGCCGGTGTGCGTTCCCCACAGCCCTCACAGGAGTTGTCCCCAGTCTAGGAGAGCGTTGCCCGATAGATTGGCGATTTGCATGATGATATGTAGAATAGGATTGCGGAGCAACCCCAGTTCCAACCGTAGATATACGATGCGACGCTCAACGCACGATTTGATACACTCGAGTGTAGCATCAAGGAGATGGACGAGGGGACAGATCGTAGCGATACGGCACTGCAGGGAACACAGATGGCCATGGGTGATCAACTTTTGAGGCTACATGATGTGATTACTCGCATCAGTACGAGACTAGCATCTGCCTTGGATTTATACAATACTAGACTGGACGCATTAGAACAATACTGAATCCATCGATTACACTGCCTCCTTCATCGTCATTAGTAGCGCTTTCACAAGAGCAGTATGATTTCCTTCTGTCCTAGGTGTGCGGTGGTGCTCCTCCTTTTAGTCAGCCGTAGTTCTTCATTGGACATATTTTCTTTTGTTGTTTGTGTGTTGGCCCATTCTTGGGTCTTCATGTATTATTTCATACTTTTATTAACAGTTTTTGATGTGTTGTGTGTGATTTGATATGATGGCCCATTCTTGGGTCATTATTGACAGTATTTGATGTGACATTCTATATGTTTAATATCTACTTTATTATTTATATATATTTATATTTATAATTCGATATGCTTTTCCAGTGTTGAATGTTCCACCGAAGGGGTCGGCGAACCCAGAGAATTCAACGGAGGGTTGATCCGGGTCTACTTTTTATAATAAATGTTTTTTTGAGGAATTTAAACGTAATTCTACTAGAAAATATCCAACATGGCACAAACATGGGCCACTACCCCATGTGCATCTCTTAACACCAAACATGGTATTCTATTGAGATAGCCACTTGGAGTATTTTCTAATGTGGGATTTTCTAGCCTTGCATAGGGAAAAACCCCCCACTAGCATATGAAAAACTCCAACAATCCCTCACATTTCTCGATATATAGGTGGAGCATTCATCACAGTGAATGTTCATCATGTATTAGGATATATGTCGATGATGCCTTGAATCTTCCTGCTTGGGTCAAACAATAGTACGATACAAGAATGGACTAAGCCTTGAATTATGCACAATAGTTGCTATTCTTTCCACTCATACATTGATATTATTTGTGCTTTTTTGATTGCACATTAAAGGCGCTGTGCTGATATGGTTTCGGTGTATGTATCTGGGGTATTTTTAAGTTTTCCCTCAAGAGATGACCTATATCTCTGTCCATACACTCTAAGTGAGCTCTTTTAATGTGTTTGGACATGAAGCTTTATACTTCCTTACAGTGCTATGTTGCTATAATATGGCATAAAGCCGAGGCTACACCTCATTAAGGTGTCATACCACAATAGAATGAGGTCACAAGCCTCTTTGTAGTGTTGCACTACCCAGCATGAAGCATTATGCTTTCTTGCGGTATTATGCCCCTATGAGAAGGCAGGTGAGGCCAAGTCTTTACATCTTACCTCTTTGAGTTGTCACACCAGTGTAGGATGAGGTCACCAACCTCTTTGTAGTGATGCCTACCATTCTCCATTGTATAATATTAGACTATCTGACTATATGCAGTACTATGTCACTGTAACATAGCTCGCAAAGTTGAGCTTTACCCTCCCAAGGTACCTCATATGGTATCACCCCACTGTAGACTTAAGTACTATGCTCCTTTGTGGTGTTGTGCTACCCGTTCTTCCTATAAAGCACGTCGTGACGTCGTTCATTAAAAATGCTCGAGAACACATTAAGGCATTGAAGCGATCATTCCCCAAGACTTGTTCTATACAAAAAATAATTAGTAGACTATAATGGTTCTGGGATCATATTCCCACGATGTATCAAAGGACTACCACTATACCTGATATTTTCCTAATCAATTGTCCTCCTATGAACCAAAAACTAGATGCCTAGTAGATTTCTCTTTGATCTAATAGCATAAAATTCTATGGTAGGATGGCAAAGACACAATATTAGAGGTCCTTCAAGCCAAAATTTCTTGATGTGTCCTCAGCCAGCCGGCTCTTGAGGCCTTTTTTGAACGGATTCGCCAAATTCTCCTGGCTTCGAACATCAAATACTGTAATGATTACATGCTTATTATGCTCATTCAGTACCTTGTGCCATAGTCGCACGTCATCTTTTTACCATTGAAGAGATAATTCGATGTCACTGCTACAGCCGCCTGGTTGTCATAAAACACCAATATCGCCGGAATGTACTACCAACCAAAAGAAGATCATATATGAGCTCGTGAAGCCATTTCTCTTCACTCGCTACAGCTGATAGTGCAAATGACTCAAACTCCATAGATTAGTAAAAGAGTAAGGTATGCTTCTTCGAATTCTATGATATAGCTGCACCATCCATGGATCTACTTCTTTGACTTATACAATATAGCAGTACAACCCATGGAGAAGATGTATCCTCATGTGGACCTTTTGCCCTCATCTTTCGAGTACCAACTGACATCACTGAAGCCTTCTACCACTATTGGAAACAAGTAATAATACAGTGCCAGAGTCCTCTTGAGATATCTTATGAGACTCTTTTCAATTTTCTAGTGCTCAACACCTGGATTTCTTGCGTCACGACCCGCACCCATAATAAGGGCACAAGTACATAGGTACGTCCAGCCTATGCCGCAACCGACGATAGAACGCTTTCTAGGTCAACAATACTAACTAACACATCTCATGAATATATATCACAACCTGTCAATGATATTGCATCTCCAAAAGGAGGACAATATAATGATAATGTTCATAGTCAATCACCATAAACTATAAGAAAGATAATAGCACAACAATGACATATAAGATATGAAATGAGAATCCAAAAGAAGTCTAGAAGCATAAATATAAATCAAATCCATATCCAAAGTCTAAGAGTCTATCTATCTCAACATCAGTATAAGTCTCAAATAATATCATCTCAAAGTCTCAGAAGCTGGTGACAAATCCAGTAATAATAACTAAATAGCTAAATCACTACTAGTGGTGCCTCCTCTATGGGCATTGGTTCCTTTGGAGTCTCTTGGATATACCCTTCATCCACTCTAGGTCCATAAAATATGGGACAAAAGTTCTCAAGATCCTCTGGAAAATAATATCAAGTCAGGATTGGAGCAAAGCACAAATCTCTGATAGTAGTTCCAAATACATGATAGAGAATATATGACAAGTAATGGAAATGAATACATGATGAATAAGTAATCAAGGGAAAGGTATTATAACTGGGATAAACATGTATGCATAGAAGACATTTGGTAAAAATAATAACATAGAGCCATAGTGTAAAATAATGAGCAGCATAAGTAAGAGTCTAACTTATGTGAATTAAAATATAAGTTCGTTATGTGATCGGTTTGGAAATGCATAAGATCTACTAAGATAATACTCAATTATACGTAAGATGTGTAATTGGTATGCACACAAGCTATACGAAAGGTTTTATAACATAACCAACTTGTACTTTCCCTTCCCCGACTAATACTTATGGATCTAAATCATGACATGTCACGGTATCATATCACTGTTCATGATCTAATCACGAGTACAATGAGCATACGGTCTAATAAACTAAAAGGTAATATTTCCTAACCAAGATCCATATAGTACCAATTCTTGTACTATCGTGTCGAAGATCAAGTATAATATTTCTAGAACATGTCATATAGCCACTATCAAGTAAACAAAAATCAACAGATAAATGTACTTGCATGTGGTCCTAAGCAACGTATGAGGATCAGGGTCCAAGCTGGAGTTACAAATACCTAAATATAAAATATCAATGTTAATTGGTATTTTGGAATGATAATTATCATAAACTAAGTCGAGATATAATTTCCAGGTCAAAACTAGGTCAATACCTTCCTTCTAGGGTCAAACTAGTCATTATTAGGCAATAGCAAGGTTTCTAGGTCCATATCTTGAAGGTATTAGCCATACTAGCTAATATCTTTAAGTATCCATATATATCTATCTCATATACCCTGCATAACTATATACCATATGTATCAATATATCCTACCTACATCATGTATCCACATCTACCCATTCCATGGTTTATCAAGATACCATATGTCTATACCATACCATATCAACATAGTATCAATATACCCCTTTATCTATTATCAAAACATTTACCTTTTATCCATACATGTACCATGTATCTTTATCTAAACATTTATCCTTGATCTCCTATATACCCTATTTGCATTACAAGACACCGTACCTATGTGATTCCTATCCTCATTCATATATGTGTCAATATTCTTTACTTATGTTTAAGCCTAGTACCCAGGGATAACTTTACCTATGTGTCCTTACCCATGTACCACATAAATATGCACATCCTAGTTGGTACCTATATATATATATATATATATATATATATATATATATATATATATATATATATATATATATATATATATTGTGTCTATATTCATATACATACACCTATCTTATGCTTTCAACCTCTTACCCTCACCTACCAACACATGCTAGTGATAATCACTGCAAATTGCTACTACTATGCATACCCCTGCGATATTTAGCCCCTATAACATGTGCGTATACCCTTACCTACCATATATACTTTAATGCTTAATATCCTACTATACCACATCCACCTAGACACATAGGAGTTTCCTTGCCCAGGTATACCCAAATTGCATTGATGCACTCAATACCTACACTCTCCTTTGATACAATCCTCATACACAAAAGAATTGGATATCCTCTTCATATATGTGCTTGTGCACATCTAACACACACATAGGATCTTACATATGCATTCACCTATGCTATCCAAATACTCTTACATATACCCCTCACATAAACTACCCCTAGATCCTGCAGGCTTGTACTGCTGACTGCTAGCTGTTGTAGTGCTAGCAATAGCAGCTAGTGTGCCACTGTTGCTGGCTACTAAGCTACTGTTGTTCTACTGTAGTGCAAGCACTACCCAGCCTAATGCTGATGCACTAGCAACTAGCTACTGCTGCTATTCTAGCAACTATTGCTGCGACTGCTGTTGTATCAAGCAATTGTTGCTGCTGTGGCTGTTGCAGCTGTTGAGCTAGCAGCTGCTACTGTTAGGCCTTGCCCCAATGCTGCTTCTAGTGCTGCTGCTACACCTATGCTGCTACAACTGCTGTTATTGCCTAAAACTCCTGCACTTGAGCCCCCTCTTCTATTACACATGTACACATAGACACTAACCACTAGTTTGTTCCTATACTTTGTGACACTATTCCCCATATTGACACTAATGTATCATAACACCAATACCCTCATCATCTATTTTCTACCACACGGAGAGACACTAGCCATTAATATATATATATATATATATATATATATATATATATATATATATATATATATATATATATATATATATATATATATATATGAAACAAATGTATTATTTCCTATAGTTATTAAAAATCTATAATAAAAATTTTATATAGACACATAAACAAAATACTATGTATATACATATTTTTATTCAATATACAAATATCATAAAAAAAAACCTATAGTAAAATTTTTAGAGGGTTTACAAAGGTGCACTAAAACAAGCCATAACAGGAAAATACAATAAGTTGGAAGCGGGGAGTGCGCTATAACGAGTTACTATATATCATTACTGGACAGCACAAGAACCTAGCGTGCACCATAACAAGCTACTATATATCAATACGGGACAGTAAAATGTACATGATAGGCGGGACAACAACTACGTGCTAAAGTAATTAAGATCGGGACAAAAAAATGTCGTAAATAGTATAGTACAACAAATCCAAATAGGCATGGCAGTACATAGTAGAAAACTTATCATGGTATATACAGAAAAATAATAGGCAATAAGAAATCAGAAAATATAGAACTTGGGTGTTCTCACAATATACCGACGGTAGGCCGGTTTGAGATCACATCAAATTCTCTGTCGTAAAAATATGCAACATCGGTATACCGTCGATACAGACTAGTACACCAATGATATTTCGAGAATGGGACAAAAAACCTCTTTGTGACAATTTGAGCCAAAACTGGTATGTCGTCGGTATACACCAGTATACCGGCGGTATGTCGTTCCCCGGGCTAAAATCTAGGGAAGTCCATAAAAGTTCGAATTTCTAAATCGAAATTGCGTCCAAAAATCCACTAAAACAAGTCTAGCATAAAAGCAATATTAGGGATAAGTCTCATATAGCATATGGACTAAGTCTCGTAGAAACCGCTCTAGTATCATTCCCGATGCAGAGTCTTCCTACTATAAAAATAACAAGACTTTGTAGAAAATCAAAACCTAGCTCAAACCAAATTCCGATACGGGCAAATAGATGATAATCTTGAGAGAAACATACTAATTGGTAATGCATGTAATAGGCAATAATTAACTATCAATATTGAAGAAAATGAAAACAACAGTAAAGCAATAACATTCAGTAGTTCGACAATATGTACTTGCCTACAACAAACTCCTAGCCTAACTCTTCTACTCCACCACCAAGAGGGGTTCAGAAACCATACTCTAAGACCTCAAGACCAAGTTCCTAGCTCACGAGGAAAAATGAAGAGGAAACGAAAAGAGGTGAAGTAAAGAGAGAGAAAGTAAAAAAAGGAAATTCGAAATAAACTGAAAGGGTATAGATAGACGAAATGAATTAATCATGGTCGATGGATCTACCATGTCAACGATTCATGACTCGATCTAAATCAATCTCGTCCGTTCATAAGAAAACCAAGTATCATTTGGATAATAAGCACTATTCACAAAAATATCAAAATACTATTCACGAAATATCGGGACTAAGAAAATATCCTAAAATAGAAATATCACCCGAACAATATACTGGAAGTATCGGACAGTATACCGACGGTATGTCGGTCAAGAAAAAATTTGCTAAATTTAGATAATTCCACGGTTCTTCGAAAATCAAGAAAATACAAAATATAGTATGTAATGCCCCAGTCAAGAAATATAAATGGAACCATGTCATTTGACAATGACCAACTGATACAGACTAAATGAGTTATCAAATTAATGGCTCATCTAGTTGTACTACACTATAAATAACTAAACAACAAGCCTCAGGTAGACTACAATCTCATCTATAGAAGAAAAAAACATAGAAAGATATATGAATATTGACTAATCAATACAATTGATGTCTAAATGTCTAGTAGAATTATTCGACAGAAAATACTACAAAAGCTAGAAATGTGAAATACTAAAATAAAGATAACTAGCCAGAAACGTCGGCTAACAAGATACTAATGTCCCTGGATCTAAGAAACTGCATACCCCGAGCTCAGGGAAACTCCTCGGGATACATCTCGATATCCTCATCAATATAACTTGTCTTAACTCTCGGTCCATAAACGATCGGGTATAGATGCTCGTCTGGATCTGAAAAAGAACCAGGTCCTTAAAGGGACGTAACAAGATACAAAAAGAAACATGCCAATGTAAACTAAATAACTGAAAAGGCAAAGCTAATCATCTAAGTGAATTCATGGGAAGACGACTTTGGAATGCATGGGTAGGTAAATAGGAATAAAGCATAGCGTCGAGCCAGAGGCTTATGTATATACTAGCATACCTCTCGACCGGTCCTAACACACAGTCAGTGGCCAATGTTGGATATATCCTCTAGCAATCCACCCATAACCGATAAATAATAGCCCATACCCGGGTAACACTGAGGCTCATGACTCCGTAATCTCCTCCGAAGACTAGAAAGTCTAAAGGCCTACCCATACGCGTACTAATAGTCTTCTCCGCCCATGAATTGCACAAGTTGTATCCACAACCCGAACATTCATCTCTCAATAAAAAGTCACTGACCCTAGACACAATCTAAATCTAAAATGTACCGCCATACGAACCCTTCACATTGATAGCTAGCCGAGTGCGTAGGCTCGTGCCATGATATATCCTCACTCACTATGTCGTATAATGTTACTTGTCAAGTGTTTTACGAGTTATAGAGTTAACTCCATACAAAGGTATGTCCACTAACTCTAGGTCAAACATACATACACACACATATCGATGTAACCATCAATAGCACCCAAGTCATACTCGAACGCACACGACTACCACTACTAATAACAAACACACATAACAACAATAATAGATTGAAACAGAAAACAATGGCAAGATATCTTGCCAGATTCTCCAAGATGCATGAAAAAATATTCTACTTTGGTAACTACAGTCGTATCATCACGAACTCCTACGAATACATAAATACTACACGTTAGCTACCACGCTAAGGTATGCCAAGTATTAACTATGCATAACTATCTATGGTCATGAATAGGTCACAAGTCAAAACTAGTCAAAACTCGGGTCAACTTGTACATGTAGCATGAGTTCCTATATGGTTATAATATTCCACAACCCAACCATAAAATTTCCTATGGCTCTAAACATAAAATAATAATAATAAATTCTAGAGTAATATGAAGAATAAATCTAAACAAAATTCTATTCATGGAATCAACAAGATTTTTTATATCTAGTTACTATGGTCAGCTAGTCACACAACGTAGCCAATTATTGAGCAAATTAGAAGGGATTGGAACATGAAAGATTAAGGTTTTTAATTCTGAAATAAATATGAAAAGGATGGAAATCGTGGATTCATATCATGAGGTACATAGTTTTTATCATAGGAAAATATTACGAGTAGTTTGGTGTTCATACAACTAGGTTACAATTCAATTTTAATATTTTTCGTTGTTCCATGGGTTTCTTCTATGAAGATGGATGCATAAATAAATACCAAACTCAATGAGATCATTATATAGAATGATAGGATGATAGAGGAAGGTGTTAGAAACATTACCAAGTATTTATTTGCTATTATAGCATGTTACCTGGCGACAGGAACAACAGTACATGAAGATAGGGTTTGGACCAACCTTCGTGTAACGTACGCCACGGACTGTTAGATGCGTTCCACGTGCTGTAGAAATTAGGGATGATAGAGGACACATAGGATACATGTTAGGGTCGCTGTGGTGGAGGTTTAATCAATAAAAAGTGCAAAATAAAAGGTTTGAAATTGACAAACCTGTTGTTTGATCCTGTCGGGTTTGGCTGGAGTAGGCGCTCAGTTTTAGGCTTGTGCCGACCATAAAGACTGTTGTGGCTACTCGAGTGGTTGCTAGGGTTGACGAGGAGGGTGTTAGTGTCGAAATAGAGGTGGTGGCGGTGCTGAAATAGGTCGAGAATTCCCTGGACATCAGCAAGAATCGGCAACAGCACCAGTCGGTGCGATAATATGTGGGGTCGGCAAAGGGGCTGAGTTCGTTCAATTTTTCTAGGGTTTGAATATATATGTCATACCCTAGTCCCAAGATACATAGGACTAGAAAGGCAAACATGCAAGCTAATATAATCTAGAATATGTTTCCAATTTAATAGGCTTATTCCAGAAGTACTACGTCGTAAAATATAATAACTAAACTATTTCTCAACTATGTCTAAATCCACAATAATGAACAAAATCAAGAATAAACGATATATGTCATGTTCTGCAGCCCATTAACATATATATTTGGAATGGACCGAAAGAATAATATAGATCCATAAAACTAGGCTATAACAACAAAGACATAAATAAATAGTACAAAGGAATGAATGTCACAAAAGTGATAGTAAATAATACTACCAACAATACTTGAATCCTATAGAACATATCACGATAACTTCATGCTGGAAGTCCAACTAACACCTCGAGAGATCACCAAGTCCTCAGAGGGACGTAACAAGATACATCAAATATACCAATGTAAAGCTGAATAAATATAAGAAAATAATCCTAAATCACAATATGGTCCAATAGCCTATTATCGAAACAGTGAACCGCATATGCAACCAGACAAAGACAAGGGTGGAATACTATTCCATGATAAGACAATGTCCCATGGCTATGTAAATGCATATTGAAGACGACTTTGGATGTATGGGTCGGTGATAAGGATATAGCATCGAATCACGGGCTGGTGTCGAATCATGAGCCGATAAATGTACATGTACTAGTATACCTCCCAACCATACCTAGTACAGATCTAGTAGCCACTGCCGGATATATCCTCTAGTATATGTGCCCATACTCGGGTAACTAGGAACTATGAGCTAAACAGATAACTATTAACTATGAGGCTCATGACCCCGTAATCTCCTTCGAAGATTATAAAGTCTTGTAAGGTATCCCATACATCTTCTAGTAGTCTTTCCCACCTATAGGCTAGCACAAGTCATATCCATGACTCAGATAATCCATATCTCAAATGCAAGTCATCCTACCTAGACACGATCTAAATATCCAATGAGTCAACGCACCAATGGCCAGTCAATACGAAACTCATGCATATAAAACCTCACTCATGTATCATACAATAAAACGTGTCAAGCCATGGAAGTTATATCAATAACTTCACCAATAATGGTAAGTCCATTAACTCTAAGTCAACATACACACCCAAGTCATCGATGACTACATCGATGGCACCCAAGTCAAACTTGGACACAAACAACTATAACTGTAACCAACGGAAGCACAGAAATAGGAAACTTAATTTAAACAGAGAACAAAGGCAAGGTATCTTGCCTAGAACCTCGGAAAGAGCATAAAATATCGGTTCAGATACTACTTTCGCAGTTAAATGCTCACGAACTCCTAAAAATTTAAATAAACTAAAATAAATACCAATTCAATGACATACCATATATATACCCAATCTAGTCATAAAGTAACCAACTAGATCTCAATAATACATGTAACCAAATCTATTATACATGGCACTATATTAGCATACAAAAATAATATTGTTATATAAAATATATCATTAGATTTATGGAAAATTAAATAAATAATTACTGGACATAATTTACATATATATATTTAAAGAAAAACAACCTTGTATTTGGTGTAGTTGACTAACAACATCTTTATGCCACATGTTGAACCAATTAGAACCAAACGAAACAAAAATATGGAAAATTAATATTCTTGAAATAATCAGAATTAATTAGAGAATAATATGATTTTTCATCATAAATTATTTGACAAAAATTATGGAAATTTTTTACGAAGTTTATAAATCAAATAGTCAAGTTTCAGTAAACTTTTCGGTGTCTGAAAAACTAGTATCATGGAAACGATAGCACAAACACATAAATAACTTGTAGTTATAAATAGAGGATATTATTAGATGATATATGAGCATGTTAGAGTCATACCAATAGGTTGTTTGAGGTCGAAAGGTTTCATCTGCACAGATTTTATCTATGGCGAACCGAGGTCGTTGCCGTCTCCAAGGAGGTTCATCTCGACCTCCCCCCTCTACTTCAGATCCTCATATTGGAAGAGCATCCAAGGACGAAGTTATTATGACAGATGATGGGTTGTCCCCACAGCCTACTCCATTATCGGTGGGAGGCACGCCATCTTCTGTTCCCTCTGGTGGCACAACATCTTTGATTCCTTCTGCATCTATGCCCACTGCTCCTCTTGTTGCTCCTACTGGAACAAATATGTATTCTGGTCTTATGTTTTTTTCCAATGGAGCATATTACTGACGTCCAGGTTTTTCGGACAACCCCCCAGTCCACCAGAGAGGTCTGCTAATGAGACACGTTCAGAGGTATAGTCCTATAGAAAACTATAAATAATAAATAATAAATAATAAATTATTGTATATTCATATATTGTCTTATTATTATTTAATTATAATTGAAATTTATTTGTTTTTTAGGTTCTTCCCCCTTAAAGCTAAGAATGAGCTCAGAGATCTCATGCGGGGAAATTTCCATGGACCTTATTTAAATATCAGGTCTATACCAGACCTGGAGAAATACATTTGGCTTGATATGTTGAAGGTGTGTTAGTTCTAATTATTTCTAAAAATTTATGGGCCTTCTCCTTTATAGTTATAAGAGATTAATTTACAGTATTTTTATTATACTTTTTAATCGGTACTAATTTGTGATTTTTTTTGTTTAAATTTACAGAAAAGTTATTGGTGGTCGGACAACAAAGAAGCAGAGATCAAGAAATTTTATAATTCGGTTGCGGGCAAAAGGCTGGGGGATATGGTAAGTGACCAAAAGGCTTTTGCGGCACATGATGGAAACAAGCGAAAGAATTGGCTGAAAAAGTAATATTGGAAGAAGATGCAAGAGGACTTTGTAACACCCTAGTCCCAAAATACATAGGACTAGAAATATGTATACATGCCATCTACGTATCAACTAGACTCCCGCCCAGCTTGAATACGTATAAGCTGTCTTAGTTTTCTATATCTATCTATCAATGCAACACACACACACACACACACACACACACACACACACACACACACACACACACACACACACACACACATATATATATATATCTATTGAATACATAATAAAAAGAATAAACAATATGTGTCATGGTCTACAGCTCAATAACATACATGTTTGAGTAGACCCGAAGAACAATATAGGTCTACAAAACTAGGCTAAAGTGTAGAATGTAAGTAATGGATAAAATATAAAATCACGATAAATACCTGGATTGGAAATAGCAAAACCACCATGTCGACGAACTACTCCTGCATGAACGACTACCTAGAGAGATCATCAGGTCCTAAATGTATATAGCTAGGTACATACAACATGCCAATATAACAGTAAAAAAAATATATGCATTAAATGGTAACTACCGTATCTAGTCTAAGTGATATGCACGTGAGAACATATTTTGAATATCAAGCTTAACCACTGTCACGAGCTCCTCAGTAGGAAAACACCTAAGGCACCATATCGTAGTACCTTGCACAAGCAATAAAATACACAAGTGCTCTGCTACAGAGACAAAGGCAAGCAATAGTGTAACAACAAAGTTTCAAATATGGTAACGAGGCTAATTAATAAAATAACCTGATATGTCAGTAATGTTCTCCCCACCACATGTCTAATACTAGCAAGTCGATTCAAGTCCAGTATATCAAGTCACAAGTGCATGTAACAATCTAGTATCCTATCACGAAGTAGAAGCTACGAATACTCATGTAAACTCTATATCATGAATCAGGTCGTTGTCTAGTGGTCTATCGTGACAATAAACTATGAATAAAATATATGCAACACCTAGTATCGATACTCGATAACCACCAGATATCATCGCCACCAGAAAACAGTATGGTCGCAAAGTATTGACTAATGCAACATCCTCAATGATAATGGACAAGAAAAATAAAATACAACAATTAAAGAACGGACGATAAAATGTAACATGGGCAAGGTATACTTGCCTGTAGTCTCTAAGTCCGTATTGTGGTCCGACTCTGATATATTCGGTCAGACTGTCTCGTATTCCTAGAATAAATATACAAACTACCAACCAACGACATATCGATGTCACACACATACTATGCTTACAACCATACTATATATAGCCTCGACTAACCATATTCTAACTAGACTAGTATCAAACCATATATATAGCTATATCTGATATACATCGTATCAAGTCACCAAAGTAAAAAATAATATTTTATAAAATAAAAATATAATATTTAATTCTAGAAATTTGTTTAAAATATTTTTTAAAAATTTAGACTAATATATACAAGAAAACAAACATCTAGTACTATATCAAACTAGTATCAATATGACAAAATAATATTTTTGTACAATAAATAATATAATTTTTAATTCTGAAATAATTTTTAAAAATATTAATAATCATTATTTCACTATAATATATGCTAGAAAACTAGTCTCTAACTAGTTTATCAACACTACTCGACTATCCGACCCGATTGAAGCCAAAAATAAATAAATTTAAAATAATTATTAAATATGGAATAAACTAATAAATAATGAAAAATATGATTTTATAAAATACCCATAATAATAATTTTATAAAAAAATACGAAGCTTCGGGTTTGAATGCAACATTAGTTTTGACGAAATCAACGTTCGATAACATGTACGATGGAAATAGATTTTTTTAAAAATATGAAGAACTCAACAAAAAGATCAACGAGCATATTAGAATGATAGAACAAGATTCTAAATCAATACCAATATTTTTGCAAGGTCTAAGCGCTCCGTAAGTTGCCAAAAACTCGTACGCAAAAGAATTGGTTCAACCTGGACACACATTGGTAAAATGGACATCTTGGTCAAACCGTATAAAACCACATAGAGTGGTTTAGGATACTAGAAGGGGTTTTAAACGTGTGAGGGTTAATAGGATCGTAGAGGTCGTGTTAATGCACCCTCATGGAGCGTCACGGGAGGTCGAAAAAGGGTGCAAAAATACTGAAGGTGCTGTCGGCGACCAAGGCTGGGAGCATTTTCGGTTTTGGAGTGTTTGAAGGGGTTGGTGACCACTTTATATGCATCTATATACAAAGTTTGAAGGTTTAATGGGTTAGGGTTTGATAGAATATGGGTTTGGTGGAGTTTAGTAAGGTTTGGTGGTCCAACATACAATATATACAAATATGCACCTACAAGATATGATTGGTTTCCTAATATAGAAGGTATATATTGATTGGTGTATTTATTGAATCCAATCAATATTGGCTGCTATTGAATTGATAAATATTAATATAAAATGAATCCAATAGGTTAGGAAACCTAGAATAGGCTTAACCAAAGCTTGTTGGACTAGTTTTAGGCCGGTAGAATTGTTTGAGTCGAAATAGAACCCGAAAGTCTATTAAATGGGTCGTATATGCCATTTGAAAATAAATAACACATGGAAACTCAAATGAGTAGGACATCATTTGCATGTGTGCAGTAGGCTCAAAATAGTTCAAAACCATATATTGGGTCGAAACATTTGGATCAGAATTGGGTCTCAAATTGGACTTGGAAAGTACATAGAATTTTTACGACGAATGCTATAACTATTTTGACACTAAAGTTGTACAAAAATATATAGATTAAGGGAACATGTTTGAGTCGAACATGATATACCTTTATGAATGTAGTGCCCCTTCCCTACATCGTGTCCCGTTTTTGTCCATGGGTGCGCAAAAAAAGGAACATTGTCGCTACTGATTCAGTCGTAATTGATAGATCGGGATCGATTGAAACGGTCGAACATGAATGATTGAATTAAGATCCTTTTCTCGTTATGGAAAGGCTTCTTCGTAATCAAGTCCTATAGTCAGTGGGTTGCACCTCGAGGATAGACTCTGCGGCTGAGTCAGAAGAGACCTCATGTTGCTCTGCTTTTCATGTCGCACTTGCTTCTTTGCCTTTGGTTTTCTGAATACATTTTTATAAACGTTTTCGATGGTTTTCATGGCTTGCGCTTTCGAACTCGCATTTACATATCGAACTCCTTGAATAATACAGTGTTCTAATCAGTTGCTTGTGCAATTTTAAGTAATAGTGTAGGCGACGACTAGCACGACCAACAAGTCTCTCACCTCGAACAAAAATCAAGGTGAGTGGCTGACCCTTCTCTTCTCGACCCCCTTCTTACTTTAATCGATAACATTATTATGAATGAAATGATAGATGCAAGGGCATGGACACGTCTACTTATCCTATAAAACTGTGTTGAACAAAAGATTGACTCATCGAATAAATTGATGCCACGACAAGACATGACACGATGAAATGATTAAGTTCTCAAAAATGTAGACCATGCTTTAGTAATTGAATTATTCTAAAGCTTTAGTAACTAAATTATTCTAACACGGTCATGGACAACTTGTCAATAAGGTAAAAGTTTCTCGAGCGGCATCCCGAGGCCACGGGACCATTTTGGCCTATGAGGAAACACGGTATAATTATGCTAGATAATAGCACGAGTTAGGTGGGGACTTTCAGCAGGGCTCACAACTTGCATTAAAAGGGCCCCGACTAACAAAGCTATAAGTAAAGGATGGCATGTGGTGTCAGTGACCAATCACACATAAATTTTACACGCTATGCTATCGATAACAATTAACAGGGAAGAACATGGTAAGTCTCACATTGTACGGCACGCTCTGTCGTGGATAAGTTCTAGCAAAATTTATATTATGCATGTCATATGTTTGTCTGAAATTTATTAGGATGGTTAGAAAGATTCACAAACTAAGTCATATAAACTCTTCAACCAAATGAGAGCATGGAACTTAATTTGCCACGCACCAGTACAAAGTGTAATGTACTGGTCCTCGCTCTCCACAGGTACCCCAAACCAAGAAGGGCATCCACTTAAGCTCAACACGATGCAAGTACATTTGAAGCGTCGTCTGTGTGTTGAAGGCTTGCTTGATCCTTTTGAAGACACCATATTCAGTCCAGAAGAAATGATGTCTCGACTCCCCATGATTCCAGGTCTTTGGAAAGGTTTCGTTGTAAAAGGGGATGTAATGTATGGAGCGACTATCTCATCATCGTTCATTTTGTAATCGAGTCATATTGTAGGCCGCGCGACAATGATTGTAATAGAGCCATGTAAATGATGTTTTATTATCAATAAAAACAAATATTTCTTCATTTTCAAATGTGTTGTTCAATTTTTCTGCGTACTCTATTTGATGTTCTGTTTTGGATAACCTTATGACTATGCCTTGTGCGATCGCAACTTAGGTTCGCACGGCATCACGCTTGGGGGATAACTATTGATTCTTCGGAATCGAGGCATGACATAATGGTATCAGAGCACGGCTTTACTTTCTTTGGCCTTCCGTCTAGAGTCTCAAACCTTTGACCTCGCATAGATGAGATAAGTTGTTCAATACAATGAGTCCGTAATATTTTGAGACTGATGTGTGTGTCTTCGTATTGTAGAAGTGACGAAACCCATGGCAGAAACTGTTGTCGAGCAAGAACAAAGTGCTTTGAGCGGTTCAAGTAGCTCATGGGCCAGACCTTCTAACAATGCCATCGAGAGGATGTTACGCATGATAAAGGCACAGCAGAAACTGTTCAAGAATCGACATTAGCAGATGGAGGCGCGACAGGCCCGATTTGAAGCTCGCTTCGATGCCCAAACCAAGATGCAGCAAAAGCAGCTTGATACTCTGCAACATATCGTCCAGACGATTGTGGCCAATGAAAACTCTACAACTGTGCCTACTATCACCGAGCCGACGGGTCAACCCATCGAAGTTGATCGAGAGGAGCCCGAGCGTCAACCTGCAGCACCGAGAAGTTACAACTTTGAAGTGTCAGAATTCAAGAAAGCGTAGCGTCATCGAAGGCCCTTATGTGAAAATCGACTGGTTGGAAGAGCTGGAAGATCACTTCGAGCTCTCGGCATTGAAGAACCCAACCAAGTCACCTGCGCACAACTTCAAGTACGTTTGAACACGTACGACTGGTGTGCCGTGCACAAACGAGCGATCCGACACGACAATAACTCAGCGTCGATCTCTTGGGCCATGTTCCGTAAAGCCTTTGAAGTCGAGTACCTTCCTTCAGTCGTTTGTCAAGAGAAGGAAAATAAATTCATGAAGTTGAAGCAAGGGAACCGGATAGTACAACAGTATGCCGCAGAGTTCAACAAATTATCTAAATTTGCTGGTGTGTTTCTTCATACAGAGAAGTGTCGTATACGACTGTTCGAAGTGGGTTTGCAGACCTCTATTGATGCTGATATGGCAGTTCTGGAGTACAAGACCACGGGCGATGCTTTAAATCATTCTCTCCGCCTTGAAAGCCATTACCCTTCCGTTGCTGTCGACGTTATGCTCATTACAACCACAAACGTCCTAGCTATACGGGAGACAACAATCATGCGCCAAAGCGTCCAAACTATGGTGGCTATCAGTGACGGAACCCATTGCCTCGTTGCACTAGGTGCAACCACCTCGAACACGATGCCAACAACTTCTTTATCCTCGAAGGGGATGCTTCTTTTGCAAAAAAAGGGTTCACCAATCATGAGAATGCATGACCCAAAGATCGAATCGCAATAACCTGCCACAACAAAATCGTTAAGAAAACTGAGGGTAGGCACCCCGCCCTCCTCATGCCACGTAACCTAATGGCCAAGACCGCCATCCTAATGCTCAAGGGCACGTCTATGCCATGACTCGAGACGAGGCGTTCGCCTCAGATACAGTCGTGACAGGTATACTGCTTTTTAATAATAAACCTGCTCGTGTACTGTTTGATTCAGGTGCCACACATAGTTTTATATTGGCAAACTTTACCGTCGAGCACAAAATTCCCATGATACCGTTAGTCCTTGATCTTAGCGTTCAAATACCGTTGGGCACGTCACTACTCGCAAACTTAGCCTGCAAAGACGGAATCATCTGTATAGAGAGAAAAAGGTCTATCTCGATGCGATAGTTCTAGACATTAAGGACTACAACATCATTCTGGGAATGGATTGGGTCAGCCCTTGCAACACCAATATTGATTGCGTAGGAAAGAAGGTCACCATCTGCATACCTGGAGCGCCCGAATTCTGCTACTCATGTGGGGAAGCATTATCGACTTGTATAGTGATCTCGTCAATTTTTGCTCGGAGGATGCTGTATTCAGGATACGAAGGCTACTTGGCGTCCGTTCGAGACATGCAACATGATGGTGCAAACGCGGGTCAGACCTACGTTGTGGCAGAATTCCCAGACGTGTTCTCCGATGAGCTACCCGGAATGCCACCCGACCAAAAAATCGAGTTCAGCATTAACACATTCCATACCCTATCGATTTCCAAGGCCTCGTAAAGAATGGCACCTGCAGAACTAAAAGTGCTCAAGGTCCAATTGCAGGAGTTGCTCGACAGGGGATTCATTCGTCCTAATGTCTCGTCATGGGGAGCGCCCGTGTTGTTTATAAAGAAAAAGTATGGGTCAATGCATCTGTGCATTGACTACCGTGAGCTGAACAAAGTTACCGTCCGGAACAAGTATCCATTACCCCGTATAGACGATTTATTCGATCAATTACAAGGTGCCTCGGTATTTTTGAAGATCGACCTCCGCTCAGGCTATCATCAACTCAAGATCAAGTTAGACGACGTGCCAAAGTCAGCCTTCCGCACTCTATACGGCCACTATGAGTTCTTGGTAGTGCCATTTGGACTGACAAATGCTCCTGCCGTCTTCATGGATCTATGAATCGGGTGATTCGTCCGTTCCTCGACAAGTTCGTGGTAGTCTTTATAGACGATATCCTCGTCTACTCGAAGGATCGAGTGCAACACGCAGAACCTCTACGGACCGTGCTCTAGACCCTCCGAGATAATCAGTTATCTGCGAAGAGGAGCAAATACAAATTTTTGCTGAGCAGCATATCCTTTCTTGGACATATCATTTCATCCAAAGGTAATGCAATCGACCCGAAGAAAGTTGAAGCCGTTGCTGATTGGCGGCGGCCTGCATCGGTTAGTAAGATTCAAAGTTTCCTTGGTTTGGCCGGATACTACAGACGCTTCGTGAAGTATTTTGCGAAGATTGCATCGCCATTGACTCGCCTGTCTCAAAAGGGAGTCGTGTATGAGTGGTCGGACGACTGTGAAGCTTCCTTTTAGGAGCTGAAGCAGCAGCTCATTTAGGCCCCTATACTCGTACTTCTGGATGGGGTAGAGGGTTTTCAAATATTCAGCGATGCTTCAGGCTGGGGCTTGGGATGTGTACTCATGTAGCGAGACAAGGTAATCTCCTTCGCCTCTAGACAGTTGAAGCCACACGAGAAGAACAATCCTACACACGACTTGGAGTTAGCGGCGATTGTGTTCGCATTAAAATTGTGGCGTCACTATCTTTATGGCATAGCATGTGCAATATATACCGATCACAAGAGCCTCAAGTATCTCTTAACTCAGAAGGAGCTGAACTTATGACAACAACGTTGGCTAGAACTGATCAAAGACTATGACTTGACGATCGGCTATACGCCGGGCAAGGGAAATGTTGTGGCAGATGCTCTGAGTCATAAATATCTTTCCTCATTGTGCATCAACAACAGACTACTACGGGACCTTGAAAAGATGGGCATCGACCTTCAATTTCGATTCAGAGATGTGCAGTTGGCGCAATTACAATTAGAGCCGACTTTGCAAGAAAAGATCAAGACCGCTCAGAAGGACAATCCGTACCTGAGGAAGATGCGAGAGCTGATTTCAACAGGAAAGGCGACCGACTTTACGGAAGATGACACCGACGTGCTACGATTGAAAGGCCGACTATGCATTCCGGACGACTTAGAACTTAGAAAGGAGATATTGACAGAGGCGCATTATGTTACGACCCGTACCCAGTATAGGGGCACGAGAAGTGGATACGTCCAGCTTACGCTGCAGTGTCGGCGGTAGAACGCTATTCTACGTAACAATCACAACTAATACTATATGATATAATCTCCAAATGGAGGACCATCTCAGAAGAATACAATCTCAATCACAAAACTAGAGGTAGATAATCAGCACGATGAAATAGATAACATCCACAAAAGGGATACAACCAAAATTGAATAAGTCAAGTGTTTAACAAACACAAAATCTCAATATCTAAAATGAAATACATCTCCAAGACAAACAAGAAATAAGATAAACAAAACTCTAGACATCTACTCCAAGCTCTACTAGTGTCCTCTAGGCTAGCTGTGATCCTCCAACTTACCTGTTAATTTTTATCAATCGATCCAATCAGGACAGGAATGAATACATCTCTTTCACACATTTTATATCATGACAGGAAATGTAAAGCAAGCTATAGAATATAATGCATGAAACGCTGTAAAAAATAAACATGAAGCGCAAAAGAGATATCTAGTAAACTAGAAATATAAATATGGAAAAATAAGAACTGTAAGTGACTAAGTGATTTAGAGTGCAAGATGGTTATGTGAATGGCTTGAATTTGCACATGATTATGCTACAGAGTTTGCACATGATTACCTACTTTAGAATTGTTCACATGACCACTTCTACTCCTCCATACCCCCAATCAATACACAAGGATCTAGACAGGTTATGTTATTGCACATGAAGGTTTATACATGAAGCTCATGAGAATATGAGTCTACATGAATAGTTTATACATGAAGCTCATGGATCATGAGAGTACATGAGAGCACATGAGTATACATGAATAATAAGAGTCCAAGGAATATATGATGTTCGTGAAAAGCACACATGACATGATGTATTCGATGCACCCGAGGGGAATAACATCTCATGAAAAGATCCATATAGTACTAATTCGTGATAAAATCGTGTTAGCATCAAGTAAAGTAGTCTATAGCAAGAATATAAGTCATAGCAAGTATGAAATGGTCAGAATGTACTCGCCTGATAACCTGAACAACTGTTGAGAATAGATGTCCAAACTGGAGTCACAGTATTCTATTTAGAGCAATACAGGTTACAAAGTGTTTAACATGAAATAAAAGAAGTTTACAATGCACTCTATATGATTCTAGGCCATTCTAGGTCAAAGTCAACTCTTGGTCAACTCTGGTCAACTACTCTAGTCAAACTTGGTCAAAGTCAACTATTAGTCAACTCTGGTCAACCATTCTAGTCAAACTAGGTCAAACCTAAGTCAACTTGTCAATTAGTCTAGGGTTTGGTCAAACTTAAGTCAATATGTCCATTTAGACATATTAGAGTCAATTCTAGGTCATTCTAGGTCAAAGTCAACTCTTGGCCCTGGTCAAACTTTCTAGTCAAACTGGGTCAAACCTAAGTCAACTAGTCAAATGTTCTAAGTTTAAATAAAACTTAAGTTAACTAGTCCTTTTAAGTCCATTTGAGTCAATTCTATGTCAAGTTTGACCCATAGTTGACTATGGTCAACTTGCTAGCCAAACCTTGCCTAACTAGGCCTATAGGTTAATTCTAACTAACTTACTAACCATAGGCTATACCTTATATCAGTATCAAATACATATATATATATATATATATATATATATATATATATATATATATATATATATATATATATATATATATATACATTCAACTCAAAGTGTATACAATAGTGTGTATATATATATATATATATATATATATATATATATATATATATATATATATATATATATATATATATATATATATATATATATATATATATATATATATATATATATATTCTATATTCTATATTATATATATATATATAAAGGGGAGGAAAGTTAATATAGTTAAACTTCATAGCTATCATTCGAACAACCTACTGACCAACAACCAACTTAACTCAATAACAGAAAACATTTTATATATATATAAGACTATATAGAAAAAACATATATATATATATATATATATTTTTTTTTAAACATATATATATATATATATATATATATATATATATATATATAAAAAAAAAAATATATATATATATATATATATATATATATATATATATATATATATATATATATATATTTACATACATATTTACATTAATATAGCAAGATATATATATATATATATACAAAACTATTAACTTATATATATATATATATATATATATATATATATATATATATATATATATATATTTATATATATATACATACATACTCCGATACGTACAAATATACATGTATATACACGTAGAAAATTGGGGAAAAGGTGGCCCACATGTGGGTCGACATGTGGGGGTGTCACTGTGTCCAACCAAGTGTCATAATCGTGTCCAAAAGCCCGTGTCAGAACCCAACTCGAAGTGTCAAAAACTGTGGTCGGTTAGGGCTCGTGCGGCAATGTCGAAGGGTCTAGGATACGACACAATGGGCCTTGTGCTCATGTACATAGCTAGGTGGGGTCTAGGTCTAGGTAGTCGACACCCTGACAGGTGTCCATGTGGTGTCCACGCGTCACACGAACAGCATGTTGGGGAGGGTAGTACGCGAGTGCACGGTGTCAGCCAAATCAATGCAGGTACGATATCATCGTGCACACTCAATGAAACTTCGTAAAATTTTACGAGCACGTGGGCAGAGGTTGCCCCCACGTGTCCACAAAATTTTACGCCAAACTGTGTCGTATTCTATTATGACAAGTATCCACTTTTCGGATACGAGACGTGTCCAAGCCCAGTCTACGTCGCAGTATCGGTGGTAGTACGCTGTCTAGTCCGCAATAAACAAAGTACTCATAAATACTAACTACTCATTCACAACAACGAAATCAGGTTTACAAAATCTAGAAGTTTTACATTTGAAGAAGAATGTAAGCTTTTACATTTATAGAAAACTACCACACAACTAACTAGTCTTCTATGGTTTGGCTTTCGAGTCTCTATCTCCCCTTCGTATGGTCCATAGAGCAAGAGTAGACATGTCATCCTCACATGTAACAATGATCCAGTCAGGAAAGGAGCAGAGTACAACCATATTGCAATTAATTTTGTTAGTCCAAAATAAGTTAGAACAACGAGAAACAATGATGGCAAGGGTATACAAAGAACTAGCAAGAGATGAACTAACAGGATATAAACTATCAAGATATAAACTAGCAGAATGTAACTAGCAATGTATGTACTAACAAGATATAAACTAAAACTAGATAAAGGAAAAATAGGAACAACTATGTGTGTGTGAAATACCTTTTAATACGTGAACGACTGGGCTAATACGGCACATCATACAATGGCTATCCACAATAATAGGGTACGGCTAACTCATATGTTGGGTGTATGACTTAGATATCCACAATCAAAATAGTTGGGTTTGTTCACGCACTTACCGAGTATTTCCCCTCCCGACTCTCTAACAATCAATAACGGTTGATGATACACTAAGAAGGATACAATAACTATGGTGTCACGATCATGTCTCAACGAAATATCAAGCAATGTCTCAACGGGATATCAAACAAGAAAATGATAGAGAAAACGTTATAATGAACTAAAATATAAATGCAATACTGTACTTGCCTGAATACTTGCACAAACCATAGTCACAAGTAGAGAACGAGGGGAATACCAACCTAGAAGTTGTCAACCTATAACACATATCGTACCATGAACCGTGCATGAAAACCAAAAGTCAATTCTAATGTTCTAGTTCTAAATTCATGGAATAGTGGCTAGTTGGGTTACTAATATAGCTAATTCTAGAATAAATCACTTAAAAATATCATTTAACCTAATAATAATCTAAATATAATCTAAACATGTAAGTTTGGCCAACAAAAGTTATGTTTTCAATTTTGAAATCCATAACACGCAAATCGAGACGTGCCGTTGACTATCTAGTCAAACATCATGAACTCTAGATTTTGAAAGTGTACCTTGGTAGATTTTAGTGCCACGAGTGCGCTAGAATCAACCGTGCTGCAAAATCACATTTTGGTCAAAATATATCGCCGTTGTGGCTAATCGTGACCAAAACGGTGATCAACCCATCAATTCTGAGTTCAACAGAATAACTAAAATACTTGATGAACGAAATTATTTCTGGAAAAAATATATGTCGTAGACCTCTGTGTTAGCTTTCCGAAACTTCAAACGGTTCATAATTTCAATTTTTGGTTCTCCCGGAATCCCCAAGACATCAAAACCATGTCAAGTTTCGGGCAACTGATACTCAACGAATTTTACAGAAATTAAGATTTAGATTTGATAAAACTAAATTTCATATTCAGGAAGTTTACCTCGAGACGAATCCGACAAAAAAAACGGTGCACAAATTCGAGGTCGGGGCTCTCCGCAATCGTCTCGAAAAGTTGAGGAATCACCAAGATCAAACCACAAAGGATGAGGCTATAATTAATTAGGGTTTGTGAATATACATGCATATATATAGGAGAGAGAGAGAAAGAGAGGCGGTTACTGTAGCGGGCGCCGACAGGTGGGCCCCTCCGGGTGGATGACTGGATAATTATTTATTTAATTCAAAAAATCATTTAAAATCATTTCATGTCATAAATTAAAATAAATTGCAGAAAAATCCAGAAAACTTCTAAAAAAATTCTAGAAAATATTTCTAAGTGTCTAAAATCTAAATAAAATATTTTAACACAAAATATTATCGTCTGACCTCACAGTAAATTCCCAAAGCCTATAAAATATAATTTCTATAGGTTTTAATTATATAAAAATTCCCAAAAATTCTAAAAAAATCCAGAAAAAATCTAAATATTATAGAAAATCTTTTTAGTCATTTAAAGCCCAAATAAATATATTTGGTTCATAAATACCCCGTATGACCTTACAGTAAATCCTGAAAGTCCTTAAAAATAATAAAACCTTAAATATTAAATACCTAAAAATATCCAAAAATTGTAGAAAAATTTAAAATAGCTAAATAATATATATATATATATATATATATATATATATATATATATATATATATATATATATATATATTTTATATATATATATATATATATATATATATATATATATATATATATATATATATATATATATATAAGCTATCTAGAGGTCATATGACCTTAATATGGTCATAGACCACCTACAAGCTTTGGCATGACTCCTAATGACCATAAAATTAATCATAAACAAACAAAATTAAAAAAATAAAAATTTGGGAAGTGGGCTTACAAATCTACACACCTTAAAAAAATTTGTTCTCGAAATTTCAAAAGATACAAATAGGCACAACCAGGAATATCATCAAAATATAACATGACCAATCGATATGAATAAGCACGATAAAGAATATAATCAAGAAAATAATGTATGAATGATCGAAGTTGATTAGGCATATAGAATCGAAATCTAAATACGTTTTAGAAATATAGTCGAAGGAAATCAAAATAGGTTCAAAAGATGACGATTCAAAAATAGAAAAATATGAGAGAAATAAAGAACTACTAGTTGTAGAGAAGGTGGTAACAAGAAATAAGGCATCAAATAAATTTGAAAGAAAAAAAATTTAATATCCGTATGTCAATAAAAATATAGTTGCTATGATATTCGAGAATCATAAGTATATCCGAAGTCATTTAACCGAGAATCCATGCCTCGCCAGTGTACATCTGGCTGCCTTGAACCCTTGATTTCGTGACTCAAGTATAATATATTATCGAACACTTTATCAACTCTACCCAGTATTGACATAATAAATCAAAAGATCATTAATACAACTAGGATATAGTTTTAGTAATATTCGACAACCTACGCATACTTAAATTTATTTCAACTTAGGGGTCATGCCACGCCAGTGCGCTACTGACTGCAGTGAACCCGCAGTCTTCATAATTCAAATAAATGGGGACAGTAAACATCTGCCTTACCACTGTATGTCACCGAAAATTATTTCAACTATATCCATAAGAATTTCAAAGGAACTTCAATAAATTCAAATAAGTCGATCATGATAAGAAAATATAAGTATATGTCCTTGCGTAAAAGTATCAGTTTTGAAAACAAAACGATCACAAAATGAACGAAGATGACTTGAATTAATATATAGATAATTGAACCAAGATTAGGAATTAAAAATAAAACGATCGCAAAATATTTTTGAAAATAAAATGAGGTTTAGAGAAGGCAGAAGATAAAATGGCACAAATGATCTAAATTAGGAATTGAATTCTATGAAGATCTAACTTACCAAACATATATTCTACCCACCTTGGATCCTACCAACATGTCAAAACAAAATAATATATTCTCTTAGAAAAAATCTTCGATTTATCCATGCCTAGACTTCAATAAATCATTGGCTAAATCACATGGCCTATTTAACAATCTTAACTATCCAATGGTCAAATTGAATAAGGGACTCCTAGTCCTAGTCATTCTCCAAAATTAAATCAATCCTAATTGTGAATGAGCAATTTTCTAGTCGCAGGCTTGCAGTAGTACGACTAACTTAAGTATTACCACAAGCTCGCAATCTTTCGCAAAAAACGATCTGCATGGGCCACCATAAAAACTTGTCACGACCCGTACCCACTTTCGGATACGAGACGTGTCCAAGCCCAGCCTACGTCGCAGTGTCGACGGTAGTACGCTGTCTAGTCCGCAATTAGCAAAGTGCTCATAAATACTAACTGCTCATTCACAACAACTAAATCAACTTTACAAAATCTAAAAGTTTTACATTTGAAGAAGAATATAAGCTTTTTTATTTATAGAAAACTACCACACAACTAACTAGTCTTATATGGTTTAGCCTTCGAGTCTCTATCTCCCCCTCGTATGGTCCATAGCGCAAGAGTGGACATGTCATTCTCACCTATAACAACGACCCAGTCATGAAAGGAGCAGAGTACAACCATATTGCAATTAATGTTGTTAGTCCAAAATAAGTTAGAACAACGAGAAACAATGATGGCAAGGGTATACAAAGAACTAGCAAGAGATAAACTAACAGGATATAAACTATCATGATATGAACTAGCAGAATGTAACTAGCAAGGTATGTACTAACAAGATATGAAGTAAAACTAGATAAAGAAAAAATAGGAACAACTATGTGTGTGTAAAATACCATTTAATACTTGAACGGCTGGGCTAATATGACACATCATACGATAGCTATCCATAATAATAGGGTACGGCTAATTCATACGTGGTGTGTATGACTTAGCTATCTATAATCAAAATAGTTGGGTTTGTTCACGTACTTACCGAGTATTTTCCCTTCCGACTCTCTAACAATCAATAACGGTCAATGATATACTAAGAAGGATACAATAGCTATGGTGTCACAATCGTGTCCTCACGAAATATCAAGCAATGTCTCAACGGGATATCAAACAAGGAAATGATAGAGAAAACGTTATAATAAACTAAAACATAAATGCAACATTGTACTAGCCTGAATCCTTGCACAAACCATAGTCACAATTAGAGGACGAGAGGAATACCGATCTAGAAGCTGTCAACCTATAACACATATCGCACCACGAATCGTGCATGAAAACCATAAGTCAATTCTAATGTTCTAGTTCTAAATTCATGGAATAGTGGCTAGTTGGGATACTAATCTAATAAAAGTTAATTTTGGAATAAATCACTTAAAAATATTATTTAACCTAATAATAATCTAGATATAATCTAAACATGTAAGTTTGGCCATCAAAAGTCATGTTTCTAATTTTGGAAACCATAACACGCAAATCGAGATGTGCCGTTGACTATTTAGTCAAACATCGTGAACTCTAGATTTTGAAAGTACACCTTGGTAGATTTTAGTGCCACGAGTGCGCTGGAATCAATGTGCTGCAAGATCACATTTTTATCAAAAGATATTGCCGTTATGGCTAATCGTGACCAAAACGGTGATCAACCGATCAATTCTGAGTTCAACAGAATAACTAAAATACTAGATGAACAAAATAATTTTTGGAAAAAATATATTATAGACCTTTGTGTTAGCTTTTCGAAACTTCAAATGGTTCGTGATTTCAATTTCTGGTTCTTCCGGAATCCCGAAAACATCAAAACCGTGTCAAGTTTCAGGCAACTAATACTCTACAAATTTTACAGAAATTAAGATTTAGATTTGATGAAAATAAATAACATATTCAGGAAGTTTACCTCAAGATGAATCCGATAAAAAAACGACGGCAAATTCAAGGTCGGGGCTCTCCGCATTCGTCTCGGGAAGTTGAGGAACAAGATCAAACCACAAAGGATGAGGCTATAATTAATTAGGGTTTGTGAATATACATGCATATATATAAGAGAGAGAGAGAGAGGCAGTTACTGTAGCGAGCACCGATAAGTGGGCCCCCCTGGGTGGATGACAGGGTAATTATTTATTTAATTCAAAAAATTATTTAAAAATTATTTTAAGTCCAAACAAAATCAAAATAAATTGCAGAAAAAATCTAAAAAATTCTAGAAAATATTTCTAAGTGTCTAGATTCTAAATAAAATATTTTAACACAAAATATCATCGTGTAACCTTATAGTAAATTTTCAAAGCCTATAAAATATAATTTCTATAGGTTTTAATTATATAAAAATTCCCAAAAATTCTAAAAAAATTCAGAAAAATTCTAAAATATTCTAGAAATGCTTTTAGTCATTTAGAGCCCAAATAAAATTTGGTCACGAAATACTCTTGTGTGTGTCATGACCCGCACCCTAGGTAGGGGCACAATGCGTAACAGCGCCAAGCATACACCGTAAAATGGCGTAGATGTTGTAGGTCTGCTAGCTAACAAACAGTATATTATTACCTGTCATCTCCACACGGAGGATATAATATGAAATACTGATAACTCAATCATAATCTAGAAGAAAATTATGGCATGAAAACTAGATAGATATCCACAAAGTGCAATATCCACTCAACAGAAAGGTCACAAAGTAATATGGTTATACATCCTAAAATATAATATCATAAGCATAAGTAGCAAGCTGGAGACAAGTCCATCCAAAATCTACCTCTAACTAAACTAAGCTAGAGGCTCGTCGGGCGGAGCAAGTCCTGCTGAACCAAGTCTCCAAGTCTATGCCCACTACGTCATCCGGACCG
>JANAVB010044018.1:5000-136359 GCA_029216955.1 Iris pallida | reverse complement strand
TTGGGGACTTTTGGCAAATGTCCAAAATGCCCTCCAAGCCTCATTTAGGTCAAACTTGACTTATGCGATAAATTGGGGTTAAAAAGGGCAAGTTAAAATCTACAAATTGACCAATTAAGTCATGTGGGATTAGTCTAAAAGCACTAGACTAATTAGTGGGATTTATGGGCCATGTCTAACTTAAGTTGGGGTTCCATCTAGAGTCTAAGCTATCCGGGTCTCCGATACAAGTTGGAATGAGATAAAATTCGAACCCGCTTAATTTAATCCCCAAATAACATTAAATAAATAAATAATTCCAAATTATAAAATGCAAAATGACCATTTAATTCCCTATTTATGAAAAGTGGGAGTGACAGTATGACCTTACAGTAAATCCTGAAAGTCCTTAAAATAATAAAACCTTAAATATTAAATACCTAAAAATATCCAAAATTTGTAGAAAATATAAATAGCTAATAATATATATAAGATATCTAGAGATCATATGACCTTAATTTGGTCTAGCCCACCTACAAGCTTTGACATGACTCCCAATGACCATAAAATTATCATAAAAAAATAAAATTAAAAAAATAAAATTTGGGAAGTGGGCTTACATATCCATCGAGTTATGACACTCGGGATGCCGGACAGTGCACGGGTCGTGCACGAGACCTCACATAACATCTTTCTGTCCTATTTGGACAAAAATAGTGTCGAAAAATAACAAAAAAATAGTTTTGGAATCCCCTCGTATTGGGCTACAAGTATATGAAATTAGTTTTGAAAAATAACAACTTTTATTTCTAGATGCATTTCATCGAGCACTTGTTTAACATACACCGACACGCATCCGATACATATATCAAACGGACACAAATCTAACCAAACTACATCTACAGATCTAGGGTACCAAGATGCATGCTTCTATGAAGAAAAATCAGGATTTAAAGGATTTAAGTTTAAAAATTGTACCTATTGAGAGTCGAAATCTCAATAAAAAAGCTTTCAAACGCCTCGACACCAATTTCCTACTGTCCAAAGCCTACAATTCCTTACTAGAAACCCTCCAGAAACTTCTTCTCCTCCCAAGGATCGTAACGCAATTCGTTTGGTCCAAATCGGATGAGAGTTGAGAAAAATAGGATACTTTCAGGAAGGTAGAAAAATTAGGGTTTGTAATGGAGGCTTGAGGCTATGTGATATGTTATATAGGAGGGGGCGTCTGTGTTTGGCCGGCTATGTTCTGGAATTAGGATTAGGGTTTAGTCACCAGGCCACTCAACTTAAGTCAAATTAAAGCCTTTTAGCAAAAAGCCCAAAAAGCAATATATTAAAAACCTTAAAATAAATTTAAGAAGTTTTCTAATTGGGATTTAATCTCAAAATTCAAATCTAAATGATAATTAAGTCTTCTAATCATGGTTAGTCTTTAAACATGTTTATCTAAGGTTAAACCAAAAGAACCATTATCACAAAAAGCAACAATTAAAAATATTAATAAAATAATTTTAAAAATACACAATTACCAAAATATCCTTATTCTAGAAAGTGGTAGTTACACATTATGCGAAATATACCTTACATCCCGGCAGCACTAAGATATACAAGGACCTCCGCACGACCTTCTAGTGGTACAGAATGAAGAGAGATGTGGCGCTCTTCGGGTCGCAATGCATGGCATGTCAGCAGGTGAAAGCTGAGCATCAGAGTCCGGGCGGAGAGATGCAGAACCTTGCCATTCTAGAATAGAAATAGGATCACATCACTGTGGACATTGTTGTTTGCCTGTCGAAGACGCCACGGGGGAACGATGCCGTCTGGGTTATTGTCGATCGATTAACCAAGTCAGCACACTTTATTTCCATTAAAGTCACTTGGAGCGTCGATCGCCTTGCTCAGATCTACCTTGATGAAATAGTTCGTCTGCATGGAATACCGATATCCATCGTCCCAGATCGGGATAGGCGGTTCGTGTCACACTTCTGGTATAGTCTTCAGTCAACAATAGGGACCAAGTTGAAGTTCAGCTCAGCTTACCATCCTCAGACCGATGGCAAACAGAATAGGTGAACCAGATTCTCGAAGATATATTATGCCTCTGTACAATCGTCTTGAAGTCAAACTAGAATGTTCATCTACCATTGGCCGAATTTGCATATAATAATAGCTATAAGTCCAGCATACAAATGGCGCCATACGAAGCCTTGTACGGCCAGAAGTGTAGATTGCCCATTTGTTGAGATGAAGTACGGGAACGACAGATAATTGGCCCGGAGCTGGTAGAACAGACCGTGGAAAAGGTCAAACTCATTCGAGAAAGACTAAAGATTGTACAGAGTCGACAGAAGAGCTAAGCCGACACCCACCGACGACCCCTTGAATTCCTGGAGGGCGATCATGTGTTTCTAAAAGTTATACCTATGCAGGGAGTCATGAGATTTGGAGCTAAAGGAAAGTAGAGTCCAAGATTTGTAAGTCCTTTTGAGATATTGAAGCGAATCGCCCCAGTAGCTTACCAGATCGCATTGCCACCAATACTGTCGAATGTGTACAATGTCTTTCACGTCTCTCAGTTGCGGAAGTACGTGCACGATCCGAGCCATGTGGTAGATTTTGGTCAGTTTGATCTGTAGGTAGACTTATCATATATAGAAAAGCATGTGAAAATCTTAGAGCACAAGGATAAATTGCTTCGAAATCATGCTATCCCTCTCATCCATATTCTCTAGAGAACCATTCGGTCAAGGAATCAACCTGGTAGCATGAATCGGAGATAAAGGAGAAAGTTCCTTCATTGTTCTGTTAGAGGTAGGTTCTATTCTTAAGTTTCGAGAATAAAACTTTTTCTTAGTTGGTTATGGTGTAGTGCTCCGTCCCTACATCGTGCTCCATTTCTGTCCACGGGATGTGCGAGAAAAGAACACTGTCGCTACCGATTCAGTCGAAACTGAAAGATCGGGATCGATTGAAACGGTCAAACGGGAACGATTGAATTAAGATCCTTTTCTCGTTATGGAAAGGCTTCTTCGGAATCAAGTCCCATATTCAATGGGTTTTTCTCGAGGATAGACTCTGCGGTTGAGTGGGAGAGACATCCTGTTGCTTTGCTTTTCATGTCGTACTTTCTTCTTTGGCTTTGGTTTTCTAAATACGTTTTCGTGAATGTTTTCAATAGTTCTCATGGCTTACGCTTTTGAACTCGCATTTATATATCGAACTCCTTGAATAATACATTGTTCTAATCAGTTGTTTGTGCGATTTCAGGTAATCGCGTAGGCGACGACTAGCACGACCAACAAGTCTCTCACCTCGAACAAAAATCAAGGTGAGTGGCTGACCCTTCTCTTCTCGACCCCCTTCTTAGTTCAATCGATAATATTATTACAAATGAAATGATAGATGCAAGGGCACGGACACGTCTAATTATCTTATAAAACTGTGTTGAACAAAAGATTGACTCATCGAACAAATTGATGCCTCGACAAGGCGGGACACGATGAAGTGATTAAGTTCTAAAAAATGTAGACCATGCTTTAGTAACTAAATTGTTATAACACGGTCATGGATAACTTGTCGATAAGGTAAAATTTCCTCGAGCGGCATTCCGAGGTAGGAAATATAAAGCATGCAATAGAGTAAAGTACATGAAACGCTGAAAGAAGAAGATATATAAAAAACAATAGAGATTTGATAACAGGAAATATCTAAATCTGATAAGTAAGAACTGTAAGGAACATGTGATTTTAGAGCACAATATGGTTATGTAAACGGGTTAGGTTATACAATAAAATGGGACTCCTTTGTACGTGGGTGTACATTGGACATATACAATTTCTTATACAATACGATTGATCACATAACCATTTCTACTCCCCCTTCCCAATCAATACACAAGGATCCAATTCAGTTACGTTACCTTATACAATGGCTAATGGCTTGTACAATGGCTCAATGTGATACTGAGAGTACAATATGCACAATGAGTGTACAATGATAAGGGTATTCAATAAATACAACATGTAAGTGAAACGCACATCACAATATGTACTTAGTGAATACAAGGAGATAATATCTCAGAAGAAGATCCATATAGTACCAATCCGTGATAATGATCGTGTCAGCATCAAGTACAGTAATCTAGAGCAAAAATGTAAATCCATACAAGTATGAAACGGTCAGAGAATGTACTCGCCTGATAGCCTGAGTGTTTGAAGAGAATATACTATCCGAAGAGTGGTGTCTGTCTCCTATAGAACAGTACAAGTCACTATGAGTCCAAAAATGATAATATGATGCATTACAATGCATTCTAAATGAATCTAGGCCAATCTAAGTCAAATCTAAGTCACACCAAGCTAAACTAGGTCATACTGAGTCATACTAGGACAATCTAGGTCAAATAAGGTCATAGGAAATCAATCCAAGTCGATCTAGGTCAATTTTGGTCAAGGGTTGACTTATAGTTGACTTTTGGTCAAAAAGTCAACTCTGGTCAACTCTGGTCAATACTGAGTCAACTCTAGGTCAAACAAGTCACATGTTGACCAACTGTTGACTTTTAGTCAACTGGTCAACTCTGGTTTGGTTTTGGTCAAATCTGGTCGTTTAAAGGCTAAGTTTGACTCTCGGTTGACTTTTGTTGACTTTTGGTCAAAATGGTCAACCGACGTCAAAACTTGTCTATGAGCGCTATATTTGATCATTACCAACCAAGGGAACCAAGTTCTAACTCTATCTTAGACTCCAAACTCAAATAACCTATTTCTATGCATTACCTATATTACCTTACCAAGGTAAATACCAATACCTTGTCCAAAACCACTCTAACCTAGGAATACTAGCCTAGGCTTTCTAGGATAGCTAGATACTATCCTATATTAACATTACTTACCAAGAAATCCTAGTATCTAGGTCATCTAAGTTATCTTAGACCACATGTTGATTATCTACCCTTTACCTTACCTTTACCCTTGCACCATCTCACATGACACTCATGATACCTCACTTACTCACTTACACTCTAACTAGCTCACTCACAACATATGGTCATATATAGGTTCACATACACATAGGCAATTAGCTACCTATTAGGCTCATCTATAGGTTTCTATACCACTCACACACTTATGTAAAAGCTCCCCCACTACTCTCCTATACAATAGCTCACCCACATACACTCTTAGGCTCACAACCTCACACACACAACACTCTCACAATATCACACTCTAATAGGCTTCCTATAGGTTCACACAAATACATATATATACTTACACCTATAGGCTCCTAACTAACTCCTATAGACTCACACCCATAACTCACATACACACACAACACATAGCTGATTTGGAGGGCTGCCATGGCTGTCATTTGGACAGGTTTGGAAGTGTTGTCAATGGAGTTTATAGGACAGCATATAGGCTATGAAACATGGGCAGTAGATGGGTGTTTAGGACTGCGATTCAAAGGCTAACAAGGCTGGGTTGTAGGCTAGATATTGGACAGTTTATAGGGGCTGAACATTGGCAAATATATGGTTGTTTGTCTCAGGTTTTA
This sequence comes from Iris pallida, assembly GCA_029216955.1. Classification (NCBI taxonomy): domain Eukaryota; kingdom Viridiplantae; phylum Streptophyta; class Magnoliopsida; order Asparagales; family Iridaceae; genus Iris; species Iris pallida. The sequence continues at coordinate 130,821 of JANAVB010044018.1, read as the reverse complement.
GGGGCTATTTTGATGTGGATTTGGGGACAGGTATATAGTGTTTAGGACTGATTTTGAGAGGCCAATTGTTGGCAGGTTGTAGGCCAAGGTATAGGGGCTATTTTGGCAAGTTGAAGGACAGGTTTAGGACACTCTAGAGAGCTGGAAGATGGCACTGTCTTGGCTGATTTGTGGATGATGTTGGACTGTCACATGGACAGCCAACATGATGTAAAACATGGCTGTTACATGGGCATGTAAGGCTGTACTATGGTGGTGATTTGTAGACTGGAAAGTGGGGGTTTAAGGGCTAGTTTATGATAGGAAAATAGGGGCCTTTGGGTTACAGCTGCTGTCCAATGGACAACAGCTACTGCTGCTACCAAGCTGCTGATTTCAGGTGGCATCCTCCCCCCCTTCAATTCCACTCTATACACATATATATATACAAATGAATTTACACACACTCACATATAAACAAACACCAATCCTACACTCTAATTCTTCTATACTCCATACTTAAAAACCCTCTCTAGCATTCACTCAAACACTAGTCTTACACATACATACACACAATATTCTCCACCTCGCCAATACTCACAACCAATACAAAATGTCACACCAACATATCATATATATATAGACTATATCATATATATATATAGACTATATTATATATATATACATATATATATATATATATATATATATATATTTTTTTTTTTTTATATATATATATATATATATATATACATATATATATATATATATAAAAATATATATATATATATATATATATATATATATATAGATTAATATATCACCATATATATATACATACATTGATATAAATAATATGACACACTATGATACATAGGAGAACAAATGTAGGGACTTAAACCTACATTTAAACATTAATAAATATGTTAAAATAGGTGTCCAAAATCGTATTTAAAAACTGGGAATTCAGGAAATAAATACCATGTTTCAGAATTTGGTAAATTGCTAAAAACTAATGAAAACATATTAAAATTCAAAATAAGAGGTTGGTAATGTGAGAACACATTTCATACGTGTTACGTGATGTGTTTGTGTCCACAAAAGTGGACACAAATGTGTCCAATCACTTCAAAACCAAAAACAGTAAAAATTGGACACAGCAGTGCACAATCATCGTGCACGTGTGCACGAGTGTCGTGCACACGACACAAGACACAACGTGTCTCGAGGTCACTAACCTAGGTTCGCCTAGGATAGGTCCTCGTGTCTAGGTGTCAGCACTGGGTCCTAGTGTCCGCGTGTCTGACTTATAGACGCGTATCAGTGACACCCAAATCGACTGAACCTGTCAGTCTCGAATCAGTGCAGAGCCTCGTGCTCACTCGATACGACACGGGGACACGTGATACTTGACACACGTGGTGTCAGTCATTGCCCCCTAGTGTGTAGTGCCCCGTCCCTATATCATGCTCCATTTCTGTCCACGGGGTGCGCGAGAAAAGAACACTGTCGCTACCGATTCAGTCGAAACTGACAGATCGGGATCGATTGAAACGGTCGAACGGGAACGATTGAATTAAGATCCTTTTCTCGTTATGGAAAGGCTTCTTCGGAATCAAGTCCCATATTCAATGGGTTTTCCTCGAGGGTAGACTCTGTAGTTGAGTAGGAGAGACATCCTGTTGCTTTACTTTTCATATCGTACTTTCTTCTTTGGCTTTGGTTTTCTAAATATGTTTTCGTGAATGTTTTCAATAGTTCTCATGGCTTGCGCTTTTGAACTCGTATTTATATATCGAACTCCTTGAATAATACAGTGTTCTAATCAGTTGTTTGTGCGATTTCAGGTAATCGCGTAGGCGACGACTAGCACGACCAACAAGTCTCTCACCTCGAACAAAAATCAAGGTGAGTGGCTGACCCTTCTCTTCTCGACCCCCTTTTTAGTTCAATCGATAACATTATTACAAATGAAATGATAGATGCAAGGGCACGGACACGTCTAATTATCTTATAAAATTATGTTGAATAAAAGATTGACTCATCGAACAAATTGATGCCTCGACAAGACGGGACACGATGAAGTGATTAAGTTCTAAAAAATGTAGACCATGCTTTAGTAACTAAATTGTTATAACACGGTCATGGACAACTTGTCGATAAGGTGAAATTTCCTCGAGCGGCATTCCGGGGCCACGGAACCGTTTCGGCCTAGGAGGAAATACGGTATAGTTGTGCTGGATAATAGCACGGGTTAGGTGGGGACTTTGAGCGGGGCTTGCTACTTGCGTTGAAAGGGTTCCGACTAACAAAGTTATAAGTCTAAAATGGCTTGTGGTACCAGTGACCAATCACACATAAATTTCACACGTTATGCTAGCGATAACAATTGATAGGAAAGAACATGGTAAGTCTCATATTGCACGGCATGCTCTGTCGTAGGTAAGTTTTAGCAAAATTTATATTATGCCGGTCATATGCTTGTCTGAAATTCATTAGGATGGTTAGAAAGATTCACAAACTAAGTCATATAAACTCTTCAACCAAATGAGAGCTTGGAACTTAATTTGCCACGCACCAGTACAAAGTGTAATGTACTGATCATCGCTCTTTATAGGTACCCCGAACCAAGAAGGGTTTGCCACTTAAGCTTAAGGCAACGCAAATACATTTGAAGCCTCGTCCATGTGTTGAAGGCTTGATTGATCCTTTTGAAGAATCCACATCCAGTCCAGAAGAAATGATGTCTCGACTCCCTGCGATTCCAGGTCTTTGGACACGTTTTGTTGTAAAAAGGGATGTAATGTATGGAACGACTATCTCATTAGCGTTTATTTTATAATCGAGTCATGTTGTAGCCCGCACGATAATGATTGTAATGGAGTTATGTAAGTGATATTGTATTATCAATAAAAATAAAAGTTTCTTCCATTTCAAATGTGTTGTTCAATTTCTCTGCATACTCTATTTAATATTGTGTTTCGGATAACCTTATGACTATGCCTTGTGAGATCGCAACTTAGGTTCGCACGACATCACGCTTGGGGGACGACTATCGATTCTTCAAAATTGGGGCATAACAATGAAGGTGGACTCGTCTAGAACACAAATATGAAACTGGTTTCGAGGAATTGGCCAATGTTGTGCTTCAAAAGTCAAATCTACAATAAAGTATATTTATAATCATAAAATATTAAAGTATAGTTTAATAATAAATAATCATATAAAATAAATAATAATAAAATAAATCCCAAAAATCAGGGGGCTTACAAATATGGCCAAACCTGAGTACAAGGCCAGGTCGGACAGGGTGAAGGCAGCTCGTACTAAGGTTGGTCTCCACACGGGTGAATCGATCCCGACCGCCGAACATTTTCGACAAATGGAATGTAAAATCGTTAATTAAAGTATAAAATTTTATTATTTATGTATATATCATAGAGTTAACTTTTACAGTGCGGGAAGGCCGCCATGACAGGCTTAGATATGAGCACTATCGATTTTCGTAAGATATCCGAATGTACCCATAAGCGAAAGATGGATGGAAGTTAGTAGACAACGGGCTACCAAAGCATTTGGAAGTATTGCTTGTCTTCCAACAGGTTATCACAAATTTAGTCGACCTTTGCCAAATCAACATTGTATTTTGCCATCTTGTGTCGGACCTTATTTATATCACTACTTAAATTAATTGATTTTGCCATCTTGTGTTGGACTTAGATCCTTAATAACTTTTTTCTAATATCCAAGTTAATGGACTCCTTTCCTGGTTATGCCAATTATCTATTTCAAGCAAAGGGAGCATCTAAGATCGTTTACTTATTTGCTGTCACACACAATCTTCCTTCATTATATTTATCTATAGACTGGTTGAATCCAAAATTCTTCACAAATGAGTTTATCATTGAAGTTGCATAATTTGACTCATGTTCATATTAGAGCTAAAATTATTATTTCCTCATGCTTGAAACTCTATCTTCTGAGAAAAATTCTTCTTGTATTTATCGTTACAAGAAACAATGTGATATGAATAGTTTATTCCTGGAGATGGAAAATTGCAGAATGCCTTGTCTTTCAAATGTTTCTATAACTATTTGACTAAATTTTGGTTGTGTTTTCTGAAATAATGAAAATAAAGCTGGCTGTAGATGCCTTACTTTATCCTGATACTCTACTATAGCTACAGGACTATTTCGTTTGAGTTTCTAGAATCTAAATTTTGGAACAACGATGGATGCCACATCAATGTGCGCGCTCTCAATATGTTACATGCATGGTCTTCTTGTGAAAGTTGGACCAAAAGATGCAATTGTATCATGTGTATGTGCTTCTGCTATGTTATGTCATTAACCCATGAAAATTTCCCTTTCAATTTTAATAATTTGAATGCTATTATTGAGTGATATCTGTGCCTAACTGGGATGATCTTACAAGCCATGTGTAAATATTTCTATATATCTGCCATCTTTTATGTGTCTTTTTGCTTCTTTATTCTAGATTCTCATAAAGCTCTTTCAGATATGTATAATGCTTATGTACTGCATGTGGTGCTTAGATTTTATTACAGACATTTCTATGTTTACCTTGTCTCGAGGTAATGCTTACAGCCAAGTTGCCTCCATATTTACCTTTTCTATATATTCTATGCTACATCTAAATCAAGTTTAGGATTTGTATGTGGAGAAGGTTGAAATTGAACTCTTTTTTCTCTTCTTCTTTACTTTCTCGGTTCCCATTGATTTTCAATGGGAGTTTAAATATAATATGGACATTTTCAGTAGTATTTTGTATTGTCTTCATCATCATCCCTAATCTCTTACATGTAGCAATTTATTATTCTTCGACATCATGGCCTTTACAAATATTAGTTCCCATTCTTCAAAAACATGTAGTTTGGTTGTAATTTTATATATTCATGATAACTTTATATATACAAGAGGCCTACAAGAAACTAGAGAGTCAGGCCTCTCAGGCCCCGATCAGGAGGCGGCGGCTAGTACTAGTATGCCACGTATGCCCACTGCGAGGAATGACTTGTGGGTACAGGCTGTTGGAAGAGGAAAGGGAGGTAGAGTGTATGGTACCGGTTCGTTAGCGTCACAACTGTCGTTATGCTCCAGAGCTCTTCCACCTGCACAGTCTACTATCGGTCCTGTCAGACTACTCTTTCTACTGGCGTTCTACTATGAAGCATATGACTAACATGATGTTCGATTTTCAGAGACAGGTGAGACATATTGCTGAGTTGGTGTCTCCTAACAGTGCTCCCTCCGATACACCGACTATTCCTCCTCCTCCTCTTATTACTGGTTATTCCTTTACTTCAGCTACTATTCCTTTCTGTCGCTCCTCCGGCTACGTCTTCATCTGTTGGTCCCCCTGCTACTTCTGTTCTAGCTTCAGTTTTTACGACGAGCCAGCAGCAGGCATTTTTTACACTTATGATGCAGTTTATGGACAGCATGCAGTCACCATCGTCTTGATTTTCTATGATTTTTGTATCGCTAGAGACATTAGTTTGTACTTGTTGCATTAGTTTATCTTTCCATATGGATGGTGTAAGGTCGATGGTTGGATAACAATGATATATATATATATATATATATATATATATATATATATATATATATATAAGTTTTTGGTTTGTGTACTTTGTGTGTGTTATTATTTTTGTTTATATCATTAGTAATTATTGTGGTGCTAAAAGATGTTTGTACTGTATTTAAGTGTGTTGTGGACTGGTTTATATTACTATTACAGGTTTTCTATAAGATGATTTCTACAAATTTGAAAAGTATAAATGATTCAGCGATGGAAGAGCGACTACCGAGCGACTAACTAGAGACAAATAAGCGACTAACAACTTGAAAAAAAGAATACTAAGTGACTAACCAGGGACTAAATCATGACTAACTATCGACTAACCAGTGACTAAAACTTTTTTCGACTATATGTGATATAATCGGTTTAGGGGTGAGCAATAAATGGTTTAAAACCGTAAACCGAACTGAACAGATCCGCAATTGATATTCGGTTCATTTTTTTAAAATCGGTTCAAAATTCGGCTTTGATATTAAGAATATACGGTTGTCAGTTCGGTTTGCAGTTTTTGGTTTCGGTGGCCGAACCGAACCAAATAGAATAATTTAGGTTTCCATTAAAATGCAATTTATGAATATAGCCTTCCAATGCTTCCACTATTTAACTTATAAACTTTATATCAAACTCTAATTTCTTCTCTCACCTCTACATCTCCCAAGTGTCGCTCCTCTACTGAGCTTCTCTGAGAGAAGTTCTCCTCTGGGCTCAACTCTTCTTCCCCTCCCCCATCCGATCATAGACGCAGACGACACCAACACCACTTCTTTTCTTCCCCAAATTTAGGGTTTCCATCAAAACCAAATTTACACCAACACCACTTCTCTCATGTCTCCTCTTCCTCTCCTATGCGTAGAAACAAATTTAGGGTTATGGGTTTCCTTCATATCCCAAATCAATTTTTCTAAGAGCTTCTCTCCTCTTCCGCTCTGCTAGATCTAAACTCGATAAGCTTATCTCCTTTTCCACTTGTAAGCTTTTCTAGAAATTTCTTTTAAAAGCATTTAAACTTAGATACAAAGCATTTAAATCTATTTTTTGTCCTTATCATCATGGATCTATTCCATTCGTTTTTTTTCTTTTTTTTCCTGCATTTCTCCTCTAAAATAATTCTAACCTTTGTTTTTTTTTTTTTCATCTAGTCTAGATAATCTTTGGGTATTCAAAAAGAATGTGTAAGTTTTGGTTTTTTTTCTTAGATATCAATATTTTCCTCTAAAAACAGTAATCTTTGTTTTCTTCAGGAGAGAAATTTTTCGATTAAAATTTGGGTTCAAATTACTTGGGGCCCATTGCTACTTCAAACTTTCGAATATTGTTTTCTCACTTAAGTCCACATTATCCCTTATTGTCTAGAAATTGTTTGGCACGTGCGGAAGCGTTTGCCAACCCACATAATCAAAACCAACTCCCGTCTAACGGATATCAAGTACAAGATGAAGACAACTATATGGCGGTGACGTACATCACCTGGACAAATCCCAACCTTTAATAACTTAGATGAAATTACAAGATTGATAGAACTCACGTTGAACCATTTGCCCTAATAGGTTCAATCCCTTCACCACTCTCCAAGAAGAAAAATAGAAGATTACAATTGAGATCACTCACCAACCCGTAGCAATCTCCCTAATCGAAGTTGACGACTCCTTGATTAGATCTTCTTCTTCCTTCTGTCTTCGATAGCAAAGTCCTAAATGCAAAGTACAGACTTTTTTTTAGATTTTCTTGTGGACGAGCACCCCGAATCTCTACTTTGTGCTGTGCTTTGTGCCTCCACCCTCACCCCATATATATAGGATGAGAAAATCATATTCTAGTTATAATGGGATTTTCTAAATAGGAATCCTATTATGCCTAGATATTCCATCAACATCCTATTTTAGATCATAATAGGATTTCCTAAAATAAGAATCCTATTATATCTAAAATAGCACAACACCAATTATGGACATCCAAATATAATCAAATCAAATATTTAATTAGATTAGATTCTACAAATATGTTGTTACCAAATCCAGACTGGACTCCAACAATCTTTTCCTCCAGTCTGATGAGAGGGTATTGACCGCATGGATCCTCAAGTAGACTACATGTCTGTCGTCCCGCGACAGAGTTTCTGCTCCCCCATGCCACTGATCTCCGATCCCCCGAGCTGCTTTCCATCTTCCTTTGTCTCCAGCTCCTCGACCGTTACGTCGATACTAGCTGCCATACGTAGCACCTCCTACATCACTGGGATCCTGTCGATATCAATAACACGACCATGACCGAAGTCCCTGACGACCAGCCTCATCGTAAGTCTTGGCTACCTATCCCCGACTTCTATCTTCTACCGAAATATGTTAACATTCCGACGAGCTTCATTACCGTTGGCTGGCCCAACAAAGCGGACGGTGCGGTTCTCACGAGATTTGAACTCCTGAACCTGCCCACCTTCATGTCCGAACTTAAAGCTTCCCAATACACATGCATCCTTGAGCAGAACATCACGCATTGTGCATGTCATCGATAACCCACAGCTCCCTCGAAACTGTATGAATAGATGCTTCTGCCTTAGATTGAGTTTACTAGAAACCTTAATCTCTTCCCTGGCTTCGAACTGCTGAAACCGATGTCGCTCTATGATGCTTTGGCAAACCACTTATCGCCAAAACTGGATCCTTAGAGCGACCCCACCTAGAGATCAACCAGCTGTCATGGGACCGACAGACTGACCCTCAATGTTTGACTCATTAACATTCGTCGCTTTATCTCGATGAACCGAATCCTCCGTAACCCTCAAAGCATCTAGAAGCCCCTCTTCAGTAAGATTTTGACGATCCACCTCCTGTTGAACACCCCTCGAGCATTCATCCGGTGTCTGTGGTCTGCCTGTATAGCTCAGCGGCTTGAGCCTGTACATGCCACAACACAAATCTTCCCGAGCTAGCTGTTGGAAACTCTTTGTAAGCATCTAATTTTTGTCCCCAAACAGACTGCAACAGCCATCATCTGTCAGCCTTCCTACTGAAACTAAGTTCTAGCATAAACTCGGTACATTTCGTACACCCTTGAGGACGAGCTTCTCACCAAACTCTATCGTCAAGTGCACATCACCAATGCCTACAATTGCAGCAGTCTTCTTGTTGCCCATCTTCGCACGTCTAAACTTGTCGCTGCGGTATGACGTGAAGATCCTCCTCTGCTGAGTGGCGTGATATGACGCCCCCGTGTCTATGACCCTATCGCCGTTATGACACATGCCATAAGGTTCCTCTGTGTCGGTCACTAAGATGATGATCTTCCATTGCTGTGAGATCCTCCTGATCGTCCTTGTCTTTGTCCTTCTCAGCTTTGAGATTCATGCAGTTTCTCTTGATATGACCCCTTTCGCCACAGTAATAGCAGCCCTCCTTGCGGTCTACAATCGCAAGATTCTGAGAACTCTCCCCTGTCCTCGCCTGTGACTTGGGTCTTACCTTCCCGTAGAAAGCTACCAGAGCGGACTCCTACGACGATTCAACATGCTTGCGTCGGATCTCCTCATTCAACAAGCTACTTTTGACTGCCTCTATCGTGACAACTCCATCAGACGCAGAGTAGCTCATCGATACCACCAACGTCTTCTAGCTTTTTGGCAGAGAACTGAAAAGCAGTAGGGCCTGAAGCTCATCATCAATCACCATCTTCATCGCAGATAGCTCATTGATGATACCGTGAACCTCATTCAGATGTTGTGCCACTAGGGCACCCTCCGTGTACATCGAGTTGACGAGTTGGTGAATAAGAAATGCCTTGTTGCCAGCCGTCTTTCTTTCATACAACGAATGTAGCTTCTTCCACAATAATTTTGGTGAACTCTCCATGGATATGTGGTGAAACACTGTATCGTCCGCCATTGGTGGATGAATCCAACGGCCTTCAAATCCAGTCGTTTCTATTCTTCAGCAGCTTTGTGCTGTCACCCTCCAACGGACCATGCAAGTCCTTGCACCAGAGTAGTCCTCTATCCTTGGCTTCCAAATTGCCAGTTCCCACTGTGAGGGTGATCATACGAGTGTTCATCTGCTCCGTAGACATGGTTATCAGAACCTCCAAAGCTCTGATACCAATTGTTGGGCGCGTATGGAAACGTTTACCAACCCACCTGATCAAAACCAACCCCCATCTATAAGACATCAAGTACAAGATGAAGACAAGTATATGGCGGTGATGTACATCATCTGGACAAATCTCAATCTTTAATAACTTAGATGAAATTACAAGATTGATACAACTCACGTTGAACCATTTGTTCTAATAGGTTCAACCCCCTCACCACTCTCAAGAAGAAAAACAAAAGATTACAATTGAGATCACTCACTAACCTGTAGCAATCTCCCTAACCGAAGTTGACAACTCCTCGATTAGATCTTCTTCTTCCTTTTGTCTTGGATGGCGAAGTGCTAAGAGCAAAGTACAGACTTTCTCTAAGATTTCTTTGTGGACGAGCACCCCGAATCTCCACTTTGTGCTGTGCTTTGTGCCTCCACCCTCACCCGATATATATAAGATGAGAAAATCATATTCTAGTTATAATAGAATTTCCTAAATAGGAATAAAATAGGAATTCTATTATGCCTAAAATATTCCATCAACATCATATTTTAGATCATAATCGGATTTCCTAAAATAAGAATCCTATTATATTTAAAATAGCACAACACCTATTGTGGACATCCAAATCTAATCAAATCAAACATTTAATTAGATTGGATTCCGTCCATGAGATAGAAATTCATCCCATTACCCAGGTAGGTAGACATTAGATCTTGTGGTCAGCGGCCCTAGCAGCCACTCATTAAATGGACCAAGTAGCTTAGCTGGTTAATACAAGGCTGATAGACGTAGCTTCTTAGGCGTGCCACAAAGGCAGGTACAAACAGAAGAGAAAGAAAAAATTATGGTGTTACCAAATCCAGACTGGGCTCCAACAAAAATTTTGAATCTTGTTTTTCATTATAGAATATGCATGGTGCTAAAAAAAGGTTGTTGTAAAAGAATTTACTATATTGCTTAATGTGCTGCCAAAAAAATAGATTTGCCTACTGTTTGCACTTTGCAGTGCTATGTTGGAATATATGTTGCTTAATTTTGTGTTTCAACTTTACTATTTGCACATTCAATCTTGTATTATTCGGTATTGTACATATATGGTTGGAATATACGGTTGGAATATAGAGGGTAGCTAGTTAATTTTTAACTAAATCATTCATTTTATTTAAGTAATCATGAACATCAACAATCAAGATTTTATTATTCTTACTTCCTTACTGGCTAATGTTGTTATATTTCATTCTTTTTATTTTTTGTTGATATTTCTTTCTGTGTATAGGCAAGGAAGTTGGAATGTTGGAACTTGGAAGTTGAAGCTCAAATTTTGTGTTAAATTTTGTGATACAAATGTTGTATATTCATAAGCATGTTGGCCTTCAATTTTTGTGTTAAATTTTGTGTTGTTCATGTTGTATATTCTTGTTGAAAAGTTGGAAGTTGCAGTTTTGTGTTGTTATAGTGATGTTGGAAAGTTGGAACTTGGAAGCTGAAGCTGAATTATATTTGCTGCTAATTTTTTGGCCTACAAATTTCAAATTTGAAAAGCTTTGGACCTGCAATTAATTTTGCTACAATTTTTGGGCCTACAATTTTTAATTATTATTTTTTGGGCCTACAAAAGCTTTGGGCCTACAAAATTTAGTTGTTATATTATAATAAATTTTGTTCTAGAAGCCCCTACCCACTTTGGCACATAAAACCAAATCGACCAAAAACCAAAAACCGAACTTTTTTAATTTGCTTTAGTTTGGTTTTTAGTAAGTCGGCTCGGTTTTCGATTTTGAATAAACCGGTTTTCGATTTTGTCAGTTTTGAGAAATTCGGTTCGATTTCAACCGAACCAAACTGATGCTCACCCCTAAATCGATTTTTTGTCGCTTTTTTCGTCGCTACTACAGCAACAAAAATGTTAGTCGATCGATAGTTGCTATATGTCATCGTTATTTTAGTCGCTAATTCGATAGCACATCGACGAACTAGAGACAAAAAATGAACAACGACATTGCATTTAGCGACGGAATAAGTTTGTCGCTAGTTAGTCATTATAATGTTTTAGCGACTAAAATTCATTTTTAGTAACGGAAGATTAAGTCGCTATTTTTTTATTTTTGTAGTGTGAGCTGGAGTCCTCTCATCACTGAGCGTCGTATTGGTCGTCGAGACGACCACATAAGCTGTGCATCCATTGCACAAATTCATCTCTCTGAAAGAGGCAGAATTTTATTAGAAGAAATATACAGAAAGAAACAGTATGCAGAGCAATGTAGTAAGATTCAGAGTTCAAAGGAGGTAACAAGTGCCTAATAAGACTAAACCTAATAGCAGGCTCGCATTGGTACATTAACATAACCAAAATGACAAAATGGACCTACATGTGCCACAACTAAAACTAGGGCTGTGCATAATTAAGTCAAATCGACCAAATCGAACCAAGCCAAACCGAACCAATTGGGTTTAAACCGAACCGATGGTTCGGTTAGTTTGTTTTGGCTTCAATTTTTTCAAAACCGACCGGTTCGGTTCGGTTCACGGTTTGGTTATGCCAAAAACCGTCAAAACCGAACCGAACAAAATCCTTGGTAAATAATTAGGGTTGGCCGGTTGGGTATGGGTTCATTGGATTATATTATACCGGTTTGGTTCATTTATTTACATCACAGCCATTTATCAAGTTGAAGTTGAAAGAGCTCTCTCTCTCTAGTCTCAAAGAGTAGTGCTGGCGGCTCCTATTACTTTCTAATTGCTCATATGCACATGAAAAGGACTTTTGGTTGAATGTATATAATTTTTTTTGTTTAATTGACATTTTTCTCCACTTGGAAAGCACAAATTGAATTGAAGCTACTAACTTGTATTTACTGTTGTAAAGTGCAAGTTGAGTAAGGTTTCACAAAAAAAAGCATACAGTACATTTTTTTATGTGATCAAAACCGACCAAGTCGAACCGATCCAAACCGAACCAAGTCGGTCGGTTTTAAAACCGAACCGACCATTTGGTTGGTTTGGTTCGGTTTTGTTTATTTTCAAGCCGATTAACTTTGGTTCGACTTCGGTTGGGACCAAATAGGTCGACCACCGACCGATACACACCCCTAACTAAAACCATGTCACACTCCAATTCCAAACTATAAATAGAACCAAGTCACGCGACAACAACCAGCTGATACAGACTAAATGAGTTCGCAATTTAATGGCTAATCTAGTTGTGCTACTTTGTAAAATAACTAAACAACAAGCCTCAGGTAAATTACAATCTCATCTACAGAACAACAACAACAACAACAATACAGAAAGATATATGAATATAAACTGAAATAAAATATAATAAGAGATTGAATAATCAATATTACTGATGTTTGAATGTCTAGTGGAATAATCCCATAGGAAAATACTACAAAGCTAGAAACGTGAAATACTAAAATAAAAGTTAACTGGCCAGAAACATCGGCTAACTAGATACTAATGTCCCTAACTCTAAGCAGATGCATACCCCAATCGCAGGAGAACTCTTAGGGATACACCCCGACGTCCTCGAAAATTAACGTGCCTTAACTCCCAGTCCGTAAATGGTTGGGTATGGATGCTTGTCTGGATCTGGAAAAGAACCAGGTCCTTAGAGGGACGTAACAAGATACAAAAGAACATGCCAATGTAAACTGAATAAATGTAAATGGAAAGCTAATCATCTAAGTGAATGCATGTGAAGACGACTTTGGAACGCATGGGTAGGCAAATAGGAATAAAGCATAGCGTCGAGCCAGAGGCTTATGTATATACTAGCATAACTCCCGACCGTACTTGGCATGCAGTCATGGCCGCTGCCGGATATATCCTCTAGTAATACCGGAAAACAATAGCCCATCCCCAGGTAACACTGAGGCTCATGAATCCACAATCTCCTTCTAAGACTATGAAGTCTAAATGGCTTCCTATACGCCTGCTAATAGTCTTCCCCACCAATGAATTGTGCAACTCGTATCCACAACTCGGACAATCATCTTTCGATGAAAAGTCACAAACCCTAGACACAATCTAACCCTAAAATGTATCGCCACACGAACCGCTCGCATCAATAGCTAGCCGAGATCGTAGGCTCGTGCCATTATTTAACCACACTCACTGTGTTGTATAATGTTATATGTAAAGGGTTTTAAGAGTTATAAAGATAACTCCATACAAATGTATGTCCACTAAATCTAGGTCAAACATACAAACACACACATATCGATGCAACCATCAATAGCACCCAAGTCATACTCGGGCACACACAACTACCACTACTAATAACAAACACACAGAACAACAAAATTATATTTAAATAGAAAAACAATGGCAAGGTATCTTGCCTGATTCTCCAAGATACATAAACGAAGATCCTGCTTCAGTAACCACAGTCGTTTTGTCACAAACTCCTAGGAATACACAAATACTACCCGTTAGCTACCACGCTAAGGTATGCCAAGTATTAACTATGCATAACTATCTATGGTCATGAATAGGTCACAAGTCAAAACTAGTCTAAACTTGTGTCAACTTGTACATGTAGTATGGGTTCCTATATGGTTATAATATTCTACAACCCAGCCATATAACTTCCTTTCGATCTAAACATAAAATAATAATAATAAATTCTGGAATAATATCAAGGATAAATCCAAACAAAACTCTATTCATCACATCTCAAAGAATTTTTGTATCTAGTTATTATGGTCAACTAGTCGCACATTGTAGCCAATTATTGAGTCTATTGGAAGGGATTGAAACATGCAAAGATTAAGGTTTTTAATTCTGAAATTAATATGAAAAGGATGGCAATCATGGATTCATATCATGAGGTACATGGTTTTCATCATAGGAAAATATTACGAGTAGTTGGTGTTCATACAACTAGGTTATAATTCAATTTCAATGTTTTTTAATGTTCCATGGGTTGTTCTATGAAGATGGATGTGTAAATATATACCAAAATCAACGAGATCAGAGAGGATGATAGAGGAAGGTGTTACGAACATTACCAAGTATTTATTTGTTATTGTGGTGCATCATAAGGCAACGGGAACAACAGTGCACGAAGATGGGTTCAGTCTGGACCATCCTTCGTGTAACGCATGCCACAGACTGTCTGATGTGTTCCACGTGTTGTGGCAATTGGGGATGATAGAGGACACACAGGGATACATGTTAGGGTTGTTGTGGTTGAGGTTTAATCATTAAAGGTGCAAAATTGAAGGTTTGCAGTCGACAAACCTGTTGTTTGATCATGTCGGGTTCGACTAGAGTAGGCGCTCAGTTTTAGACTTATGTCGACCACAAGGGTTGTTGCGGATGCTCGAGTGGTTGCTAGGTTTGAGGAGGAGGCTGTTAGGGTCGAAATGGTGGTGGTGGTGGAATTTAAAGAGGTCAAGAATTTGCAGGACAGAAGCAAGAATCGGCAATAGCAGCAGTAGGTACGACAATGAGGGGGGTCGACTAAGGGGCTAAGTTGGTTCAATTTTGCTAGGGTTTGGATGGGTGGAGGCCCTATTGTGGAGAATATATATATAGGTAAAGGAAGAGAAGAGGGTTGTGGGCTGTTTGAATAGGGTTTTGGTTGATTTATGGACTCCACAAAAAAGATTTGATTGATTGAATCATGGGAAGATTTAATGGCTCCTAATTTGGAAACCACTTTTTAATAGGTGTCACCTTTCAAAAAATCTTTGTCGACTGAATAAAATGATAAAGAATCAATTAAGGATGGTAAAACTAAGCTTAGAAAACCTAGGTTAGGCTCTACCACTTCTATTTGGGTTGGGTTCAAGTCGATGCGAGCTAGTTGGGTTCCCAACGCCGAAAATGAACCATTTGTCTGTAAGTAGCACATAGGAATTAAATTGAATGGGACACAAGTGGCAAGTGTGTTGTTGGTAGCGCAAATCATAACCATGCATTGGGTTGGAAAAATCAAGTAGAAGTTGTGCCTCTAATTTTAGTTGGCATGGTCAAGGTTTACGGTAGGGGCTAGAAATTTGGGTTTTTGGCCAGAATGTTGTGCGTTAAAATGAAGCACAAGGAGTTCTGTTTGAGTGGGACATGAATGTCATGGGTATCGATGAGTATTTCTAGATCATGCATATGAATTTGTTTGGAGAAAATGTCTAATGTTGTGCTCCTAAACTCAAAGCTACAGTAAAGGGTATTTATTCATCATAATCAAAAGTGGTAAATTATTCTATTAAATAATAATCCTAAATATTTAAAAATAATTACTATAAATGATCAGAGTGCTTACACACTATAAAATACATATCCATATACAAATATAGATACTGTGAGACTAATCTTACAACTCTTCCCTCCTTACAAAAATTTCGTCATTGGAATTTCAAGTAAGGCGAGCATGATAGGCAAGAAAGCCAAGAAAACATGCTGTCAGGAACAAGACAACAAACTCATAAAATCATGAAATCGAGACTGAATAATATCCAAGAAATGTAAAGGCAACTGGCATACTAAAACAGTATCATATATACCTACAATCACACTCAAACTAAAGATAGGGTATATGGTACACTAGTAAGTATACCTCACGAATCAAACAGATACGGGTAACGAGCTCAAATATCACCTCGCACTCCCAAGTTGACTCCACGGTAAGTGATGATACCAGGAAACACAAACTAGTCGGATAGTTCGATTGTTGAGAACCTTCTCCCTCCGGTCAAAAATGCATATGGGGCTCTCCTCATACGATAGGTTGGTATCGACGACCAACTCGGAATGATCTAGGATATGGCTTGGATCAAGAACATATCAACGCAACTAAGATACGTGAAACACATTATGTACCTCTCATAACGACGGTGAAAGAGCTAGACGATAGGATACATCTTCCACATGCTCGAGAATATCAAACAACCCAGTAAATCTAGGACTAAGCTTTCTCTATACACCAAATTTGATGATTCCATAAGTAGGCAAAATTCGAAGAAATATATAGTCGTCGACAGAGAACTCAAGATGACATCGATGCTGATCTGCCTAATTGCACTGACGATCCTGAGCCACACTGATATGATGTATGATCTGTCTAACTACTCCAGCTAACTGAGCAATCAACTCTGGATCAAGCATCTGCCTCTCTCCAATGTCATCACATGTTAGGGGTGATCTACATATCCTGTCATTGAATGCCTCAAAATATGCCATATGAATGCTCACTGGAATCAGTTGTTCTAAAAGAACTCCACTAAGTGTAAATGATCCTTCCAAGAACCATTGGAGTCAAGAGTGCCCGATCGAAGCATATCCTCCAGAGTCTGAATTATATGCTTCAACTGACCATCTGTCTTAGGATAGTATATTGAACTTAAGCCCAAACGGGTACCCAAACTGTGCTGAAGACTTTGCCAAAAATATAAAGTGAATCTAGAATCTATGTCTGAGACTATACTAATTGGTAGTTTATGGAATATGACAGTCTGCCTCATGTACAACTCGACCAACTGCTCTATAGACTGACTAACTCAAAAAGGTAGAAAGTGAGCAACCTTCTTGACTTGATGATATATCACCCAAATGGCATATCTACTAGTCAGAGATCTAGGAAGACCTGTCACGAAGTCCATAGTGATGTGCTCCCACTTCTACTCCATAATAAGTAAAGGCTGAAGAAGTCCGGCTGCTCTCTGATACTCAACCCTGACCGGTTGGAAAACTAAACACCGAGAGACTAACCGAGCTCTCCCTCTTCATCCTATTCCACCAGAAATGCTGACCAATATCACGGTAAATCTTCGACCCTCATAGATGAACAAAATAATGAGAACTATGGGCCTCTAACAAAATCTTGTGCCAGATATCTCTACTCGGCACACAAAGACGACTTCCAAACAAGAGTGTCCTATCCTCATGGATGCTCAACTCTGTTCTGCACCCTATAATACACTCTGTTCTGAGTCGCTGAATCTTAGCATCACCTGATTATGCTAATATGATACTTTTTATAAAAGTAGATTGGACTTGCAAGCCTGCCATCAAAGCTACCTCGCAAGGTAGTACTACCTCAATGTCCATCTCCTAAATATCCTTCCTGATGTGATGCTGCCCCATCAAGATGTAAACTCTGGATCTTCTGCTCAAGGTATCTGCAAAGATATTGGCCTTTCCTGGATGATACTAAAGATCAACATCATAGTCCTTAAGTAACTTTATCCATCTCGTCTGTCGCATGTTAAGGTCCTTCTCAGGGAATACGTACCTCAAGTTCTTATGATCAATAAAAATCTTCCTTCGATCTTTATACAAATAATGCCTCCAAAGCTTATGTGTAAACACTACTACGGCTAATTCAAGATTGTGCATCGGATAGTTCCTCGAATGGTCCCAAAGCTGCGGAGACTCATAAGCTATAGCTCTGCCATGCTACATAAGGACACACCTAAAGTCTTCTGGCCGACGCATCATAATACACCATGAAGCCACTTGGTTTGACGGGTAGTATTAGACTAAGAGCCGAGATCAAACTCCACTTGAGCTTATCCAAGGAAGCCTGAAAGGCATCTGACCACTCAAAGCGCACAATATTACATGTCAACCGTGTCAATGATGTGGAGATCCTAGCAAAGTCTGTTGCAAACCATTTGTAGTAGTCTACTAATCCCAAAAAACTGTGTACATCTTAAGTTGTTCGAGGTACTGGTCAACTCTCGATAGCCTCTACCTTCTTGGGGTCTACCTCAACACTACCTCTTTCAATAATATGCCCCAAGAAAGAGATATGATCGAGCTAAAAATCGTACTTACTGAACTTTACGTATAACCGATGCTCCAAGATAATCTGAAGAACTACATAAAAATGCTGCTCGTGCTCTGTCTCAGTCCGATTGTAGACCAATCATCATTAAATATTATCACAAACTGGTCTAAGTGTGACATGAAGATATGCTTCATGATATCCATGAATACTGCTGGCATGTTAGTTGCTCCAAATGGCATAACAAGAAACTCTCAATGGCCAAATCTAGATCTAAATGTTGTCTTGGGTATATCCTGCTCTCTAACCATTATTTGATGGTACCCAGATCGCAAATAGATCTTTGAAAATATAGTTGCTCAACTAAATTAGTCAAACAAGTCATCTATCCTGGGCCAGGAATACTTGTTCATCACGGTCACCGTGTATAGTTAATGGTAGTCAATGATCATATGTAATGAACCATCTTTCTCCTTTACAAGAAGGGTCGGAGCTCCCCAAGATGATCTACTAGGACGAATGAATCTCTTGGTCCTAAGTTCCTCGATTGACTGGTATAATGCCACCAACTCTGAAGAACATATCTTGTAGACTCTCACCCATACTGTCTCTACTCCTGGAATCCAGTCGATGTAATACTCAATCTTCCGAACTGGAGGCATACCCGAAAGCTCGAAAACTAGCCTAGGAAACTGCGTCTCTTCGGCTGCTGCCATCCATATGATAACTGCCAAAGATTCTATCTCTCATGTAGAGAATGAGAACTCTCCCTCATCATGGCCACAAAAGATAACCTTGCCAGCATGGAAAACTATCGTAGCATATCGAGCACTCAACCAATCCATACCTTAGACAACATCATAATTGCCCATAGAAAACTCTATTAGCCTCACGGGAAAATTTCTTCCGCACAGACTCGATATGAGACATAAACTCGATCTAGTCACATAAGACCGTTATCAGAAACTATATTTATCCTTACAGATAATAACTCGAGTTCCAACCCAACTCGTATGGCAAATCTTGTAAATATGAACGAATACGAAGCACCAGACTCGAATAAAGTTGAAGCTTAAATAGATTAAATAAGAATGGTAACTGTGATAACCTCTCCTGCTGTTAACGCCTCTTTGATGGAAAGAGTGACAGCCTGACCCTGTCCTTTGGGTGCTAGTCCTCTCTGCTGTTGGTGTCTCTGCCTCTAAACCTGAGCTGGGCCAGAATATACTGCTGCAGCCTCTCCTGGTAGAAATTTTGGGATTATATCGGTAAAGACCTTTAAGGATGATGCTGCTGAATTGGCGTTGGTACCCTGAACTATGGAACTGCAAGCTTAAAATATGATGATCCAGCAGAACTCCTCCGGGGACAAGTCCTTATCATGTGGTCTGATACCGCACATGCTAATCACAAGCCATATGCCCTAAGGTATTTAGATAGAATGTGCCATACCTTCCCACAATAGGAACAACATACCGTAGAAGACTGTCTCTTGTATTGAGGGCGTGTTTGAGAAGACTCCTGAAAGAAAGCTGTTGGAATTGCTCCTCTTGGAGATTCAATCATCACAGCTCGAATTATCAAAGCTGGTGTTGACAATTATGAAAAAGATTCCCTCCGAATATGGGGCCTCTTCTGCCTCTGACTTTATCTACTATCCTCTGAGAAATGTATTTGTCCCTTCTCGTCGCTCTCATCATGGCATCAAAAGTCTGGAACTTATTATGCTTTATTGCTAAAATGGTGTCCAGATGAAAACCCTGCTGGAATCTCATTGCCTGGTCCAACTCAGTGGCCACCAAGGAAGGCATAAATCGACTGAGTCTGCTGAACTCCACCCCGTAGCTGTCGACGGTCATGTCCATATTTCTAAGGTTGTTTAACCTTTGTTGCAAGTCATAACGTGACACCGCATCAAAGTACCGGGTTTGGAATCTCATGCTGAAGTCTGCCCAAGTAATCAATGTCGTGAGTGATACCTCATGAGTTGTTCCCCAGTCGCAGGCCAAATCCAACCATTGTAGCCTAACTATTGCCACACGCTCTCTCGTGGGTGTACCTACTACCTCCAGTATAGCCTCGATATCTTGAAACCAAGCATCGGACGTTATCGCATCATCTGTACCATAAAAGTATGGGGGATGGAGATGCATAAAGATGCTCATAGAATTGTATATCTATGCGCCACTCCTCCTAGAGACGTCTGCACTGACTGAGTGAGGACGTCACTCTGGCGCTGCTGCATCGCCATGAAGCCCTTGAAAAATCAACCAGTCTACGAACAACTTCCTCTAGCTCCTCTGGCAAAATAGTACTACTAGTTGATCAAGCTGAACTAGTATCTCTGCCCTTGGGTCAACTCTGGACTATGCTCCTGAAGGCTGAGATGAGCCTCCAGAGCTGGCAGAACAAAAGGATGATGACATGCCATCGACAAAACTGGAACAAGCTGATCGGAAGGACCATGAACAGTAATGTAATGCCCTAATCCCAATATACATAGGACTAGGAATACATAGCATGCCATCTATATATACGAAGAATACTCCATTATGTGGAATCATCGAATACACACATAAGTTGTAATATATTCAATTACTCATAACATATAATGAATAGTCACAAGTATATCTATATCTAATCCACAGTAGTAAAAAACAAGAAATAGTCCATCAAAGAATCAAATAAATAGTCGAATGAAAAGAGAGTCGGGTGGAGACAATTATACTACCAAACAGCTATAAAAAGAGTCTGAAATAAAATAGTGTCCCACTTCCCTAAATAAATAAAGTAAGAAACAAAGGATCAATAATCATGTCCATCTAACAGAGAATGATCACAGAAACTCAGAAGGCAAAACCTCATCAACTAAAAAAATATGAATCTAATGCTAAGGCGTACTCCTGAGCATAGTCCTGATCGTCTACACCTGAAGAGATCACCATGTCCTCAAAGGAACATAACAAGAAACATATAGCATGCCATATAAAACTAAATATAAATGTAAACGAAAAGGACTCTTAACTATTCTATATGCTAATGCACCTTAAGAACAAACCTTCAATACATGGGCACTCCGGCTAAATATGGGATTGGCAGTCCCGTCTTTGGAAACCAGGGGCCTAAAACGCATAACGTTTCATAAATGTCAGTGACCAATTAGAACCAGAGGGTACGTCATCCTACCCGTGTCTCCGATGAAGCTTACGGGTTACAAAAGAGAATGTGCAATCGTAGCCCATATGTTAAGGAACTGTCCTCCCCACCCCATGCCTATCTATGTTGTATCCACAATACATATGTACCTCTAATAACTGCTATGTCTATTAGCCATACAATTATATTAGTAGTTATGTCCTATCCGTCGTACGTTCCATACGTACCAGTGGCCAGCCAACTACGAAAGTTTGTGTCTTATATAAGACTCACAACTCGTGGAACACATGTGTCATGGCCAAAGGAGATATACCAATACCTTAAAATAATAGGTGGTCCTCTAAAACTAGGTCAACATGCATAAAATATAAAAAGAAACAAAAATGACTAACTCAGTCGCTTGCACCCAAGTATGACTTGGAAGCACAATTTAATATAAAATAAATAAATAAATAAATAAATAAAAAAAATATGCTAAAATAATGGGAAATATGGCAATGTATACTTACCTGGAGGTGGTGTAAGGAATTAACAACGTCTAGTAAGCAAATTCGCCAGGTTCAATTCATTTAGAATGCAAATATCGTCCGGTGGAGACAAATCCACTACTAGTAGACAGAAAATAAAATAAAGACGGGAAAATAAACAATAAGTCCAGACTCCAGTAAACTAAGCATCAGTGATGTTATCAACTGCAGTTGTACCGTGATCTGGTGTCGGTCCGTAAACTTGGGGGTATACCTCATCTGCACCAGAATATACCTCGTCTATACTTGGAGAAAAGTCCAGGTCCTCAGGAAACATAGCAAGATACATAATTTACAAGCCAACATGTAAAATTAAATAACATGTATGGAAGACAATAAGTAACATACGAAAGATAATCTAAGAATGACACGTCATATAGCATAGTAGAACTAGTCATGGCAAACAAGTAAATCACGGTGACCAAAGTCCAGTGAGGTGCCAACGGTCCTATAGAGAGTAGCCTAGTGAGGGACTCCATGTCTATAGTAGTTCTCTATCGTAGTCCAGTGAGGGACTCCCGAGTCGAGAGTAGTCAAGTAGCCAATCCTAGTTTAGGTCAAGGGTCAAGTCAAGTCAATTACGGGTAACCGAATTAAGTCTAGGCCAAGTCAATCAAGCGGACAAGAATACGTAAATCTAGCAAGTATAGTGTAGCATAGATCCAATATGTGACATAAAAA
This sequence comes from Iris pallida, assembly GCA_029216955.1. Lineage (NCBI taxonomy): Eukaryota > Viridiplantae > Streptophyta > Magnoliopsida > Asparagales > Iridaceae > Iris > Iris pallida. The sequence continues at coordinate 108,069 of JANAVB010044018.1, read as the reverse complement.
AGACATGTAGCATATAAAAAAACAAGTAAAGAAAATATCATGAAGCATATGCATGAAATTATGTGATAGTACAAGAAAGAAATAGACATGAATAAGAACAACTAGAATTAACATGCATAGTGCAGTACAAATTGGCAGGGTATACCTGCATGTCGTCCAAGTCTCCGTTGAATCTACAGTATCAAGGTCGAACCAAGATTTTATATATAAATAAAAATTATTATTATTATCATTATAATTGTACATATGACACATGGATTTCCTAATAAAACAAGTCGACAAGCTTCGAGAGCATACCTAGACCTGGTTTCATGGTTTTTGGCCTCCAAAATTTAAGTCCCCAACACAAGGATGTGTAAATCATATAAAAATCATAAAAATATAATATAAACGTGATTTATAATAAATTTAACATCTGAATTTTAGATTTAAATTTTTAGGTACACGTCATGATTATGGCTATATTGAACCTACAACTTTTGCTCAGAACTTATCCAAATGATTACCAATCAATAGCCATGACCTATATATATATATATATATATATATATATATATATATATATATATATATATATATATATATATATATATATATATATAAAAAAAAATATATATATATATATATATATTGTCACGACCCGTATCCCGAATAAGGGTACGAGTGCATAACAGCGCCCAGTCTACGCTGCAGAAACGGCATAGAATGTTGTAGGTATGCTAATCTAACAACAGTATATAATAACCTATCATCTCCGAACAGAGGATATAATATGGAAAACAGATAACTCAATCACAATCTAGCAGGAAGAGTTTAAGGCACGAATATAGATAGATATGAATCACAGAGTGCAATATCCAGCTCAACAGGGAGAGAGAGAATCACAAATAATATAGTTATACAATCTCAAAATAATATCACAAACATAAGTAGCACGCTGGAGACAAGGTCTAATCAAAAGCTACTTAGCAAGCTGGAGACAAGGTCTAGTCAAAAACTACTCTAACTAAGCTATAGCTAAAATCTCCTCAGTCGGGGCTAATCCTTGCTGAACCAGGGTCTCCAAGTCAATTTCTACTACATCATGTGGACCGTAGTAAGAACAACAATCCTCCTTACCGTCATCTGTAATATTTTGTCAACATATCCAGTTAGGATGGAACGAGCACAATCGAGTAACAACAGTTCACAAGATAGGATAAAAGCTACAAGACTGTAAATAAAGAGTATATATAAGAAATCATAAATGTACATGTAAGTATCATGGCCAGGTAAGCTGTGAATCTAGATGTAGAATAAGGCAAGTAAAACTGATCATGGCATGTACAAGAATCATCTATCTAGGTGTGTGAATACTAGCTTCGATATGTGGCCGGCTTGGGTCTGAACAAGGTCTAATGATCTAGCCAATCATACGTGGAGTGCAGGATTGGCATTCACAAGGTCTACAAGAATAAATAAGGAGGATAATGACCACACATCTCCACTAATACTCCCCGTCCCTAATTGGTAGAGTGGATCCAAACAAGACACTTTACGACACGAGATTCTACGAGAAGGGAGCAAGTCTCTTCGAGAATTGGTGTCCATATACTGCACAAGAACTACAAGGAGCTTGCACAAGATATACCAAGATAACAAGAAATAACATCTCATGTCGGGAACCATGAATACCAATCCGTGTGACCAATGAGTCAAGAACAAGTATATCTATACTAAGTACATGAATTATAACAGATATTGTAAATCAAAAAAGTTATCAGAGAATGTACTCACCTGTCACTACAAGAAATAGGGCCTACAATAGCAGTTTTTCTATAGCGTTCAAGTGTCCCCGCTATAGAATGTTATCAACAATAGCGTTATTTCTGCAGTGCTATAAAAATATCTATCTATAGCATTTCCTGAACGCTGTAGAATCTATAACATTTTTTACATCATATGTTTGTATAAAAATGGACTTCCGTCAAAGGCTCAGCCGATCATTTTTTCATTTCCCTCTCGATTTTTCAGCGGCATATCAAAAACTCCCTCCTAAAAATTTCTATTTCTAATTTCAAGCCCTGAGATCTCCCCCACTACACCAAAATTTATATTTCCAAAATTTCTCACCTCAAAACTTTCTTCTTTATTTTTCTTCGCTTTTCTGAAAGCTTCTCTCGAAACCATCGCTCATGCTGGAATCCGCTAGCCCTTTTCTCAATCCACCATCATTCTTTCATTCCTCATTTGTACCTTCTCCCATGCTGCGCCCTTCCGTAGCTTTACAAGATGGAGGAAGGGAAGGATGGTCCCAAGTGGTTAGACTCGAGGACAAGGGGCGGAGGAGCGGGCGACGTCACTACTCCCACCACCATTCTTTCACTCTCTCTCTCCCCCTCTCTCTTTCTCGATCCAAACCCTAACCCTAAAATCTCAAGAATCGCCAAGTCCCCAGGTTCGAAGAAGGAGAAAGCCAAGAAGAAGAAACAGAAGAGGAGACTGGCCTTAATCTTATTTTTCTCCTACTCTGACAACGACGAGTTCCTACGATAATGGTTTCTTCTTCGACTCATTTCTTTCGGTTAGGGTTTATGATTTGGGGAAATTATTCATTTATGGTCTACTAATTTTTTTCTTCCTCTGGTATAATTATGGCTCATTATATTGGTTTACTACTTTTTTCTATTGCAATTTTAACTTTGACAAATACTAATGTCAGTTATAACTAGGCAATAATGAGATATGAAATTGATTGTAAACTTAAGCTTCCCTTGCTATATAATTGGTATGACATACAACTCTGCAGCAAACTGAGTCCCTTAGCATTGCCTCTAGAATTTATTAGTTATTGAGTTTTATTCTTACATGCATGTCAATTGTTGGGTAATAAAATTGGATTTTAATGTTGTTGCTTTTGGGTTTCTTTTATGAATTTGATATTGTTGCAAGAGCAATTTCCTCTCAATATGGGTACGATCTATTGGATGTTAATGGTATTGAGTGGAACTTGTCACAAGTTATGATTATGTTAGTGTTCCATGCTTAAAGTTTATTTGTGCTAATACTAGAAAATTTACTTATGAATTTTGCTGCTAAAAGGGGTTCTTCAGTTCAGTAGAAGACTGCTTAACATTATTATCATGTGGAAGAATGATTAAGAGATATACACACAAATTGATTAGGCTTTCTTGACTAGAAAGAACACAAACTAACTAACAAGAAAGAAAGAAAAAGGGACTCCCAGTTATGGATGGGGGGTTGCCGAAGAGGATGGGGGGAGTTGGTGATTTGGGGGTCGATGAAGCCGTGATGTTTGAGGAAATGCCTGACCGAGTCAGGCTTGGAAGGGGAGGTGGTGGGGTATTTATTGCGATCATTTATTTATTTTCTCAGAAATGTATTATCATCAGTTTTACAGGTTTGGATATTTCAAAATATAGCATGTTGGAGGATCCATTATGCTGGCCATTTTGTTTTCTTTTGTAAAATATTCGGTATTCTTCTGCATTGCAGATAATTGGTTATAGCATATTTGCTGTAATTTTTAATGTTCATTGGGCTGTTACCCAAGTTTCTCATATGTAACTACATTCCTGTACCTTTCTCTATATTTTCCTTTAGTTCATCTTCAACTGTTGTCCAATGTTCTTACTCTAGGTCAATGGTGAATTGAACTGCATAAAGCATAGTTTTCCTTGCCAATTGTCGTAATGCCTTCACAATGGTCTCTAATAAGCCTTTTTGAACTTGTTCCCATGTTTTCTTTCTCTTTGCTTGTGGTTGTGTTAGTGGTCCATAGCTTCTACTATATTCAATCGGATCTTTGCTGTAGGTAGAATATCCCAGTCTCTATGCAGTGTTGGTGCTGCACAAGTGTGCAGCTATGCACACACAGGTGCTGCAGGACTTAGGAGGTCCTATCCTGCACACAGGCAGGCAGGGGGGCTCTTCCTGCAGTTGCATGGGTACACTCAGGTTAGCACAGGCTTTAGGCCACTGCTCTTGGCCTCACTACAACAGGCAGTAGGCTGAAGGGGTTCTTTCCCTTAGCTCCAAGGCCTGGCAAGGCCTTATGTTGGCCTGCACAGGTGCAGGTAAGGGAGGGGTGAGACCCCTAGCAACAGTGGGTTAAGTCCCTGTTGCACAGGGTTTCTCACAAGCATCTATTACCCATTAGCAGGAACAATCCCTCTTTTTGGAAAATCCAGTACATATGACGCGTCTTGTTTTATGCATTCATCTCATCTAATAATGAGAAGAAACCATTTTCATTTCCAATTGTTCTTAAAAGTCTTAATTTCATCTGAGAGAACAACAAAAAGATAAGTTTCAGTTTCAACTATAGGGAAAAGAGGTTTCAGGAAAAAAAATCACTACAGTAGCCAAAATTTTCTGAATTTTGAAAAGCCAACATGTGAATATGCAGAATGATAGCCTTTGTGGCTCTAGTTCCGTCATTGACAAATTTGTCTTATTCAGAGAAATGTACAATAAAAGTACAAGAATAATAATTCAATTCAATTCTTTTCTACTAGATTTTAAAGGAGTTTAAAAACATGATATGCTTATCTGTAGTAGATCATGTCTATAAGTATAGGTACCACCATTTTCGGAAGTTTCAATGGTCTGGATTAGAATATTGATCTACAGGAACATGAATATTTAAGTTCCATATTTCAAATGAAAAAAGAAATTAATTGGGCTGATACCTTGGACAAAACTTTATAATATTTGTCTGATACCATAAGATTTTAGCTTGTTGCTCAAATTGGTTTAGCTTAAACTCGATTTGATGCAAAACTTTCAAATTTTAGCTTGATACCTTAATTATTGGCTAATAACGATCGTATCTTGCAATATTAGATTGGTTTGGCTTAAACCAATCAACTGAGTTTGAAGTGCTTGTTATGGCTATGGTTAAAAAAATCGGCTGATAAAGATACGAATCAGCTCTACCTAATTAATTTGAGCTTTTCTGATCTGAAACTATAGGAAATTATAAATATTGGCTGAATAATATATCGGTCAGGTCATATATTGGCTGGTACCGGTTAATACTAAAAAGGTTCAGAAATTATTTGTTGTTTCCTTGCAGGTTGTTTCCTTTTATACGTCAAATGTAACAGCAACTCCCTTTTTTATTTTTGTTATTTAATAAACTTGTATTTAGTAAATTATATGTTGCTATAATCATGCACCTAATCTATGTGTTTCTAGAGGTAGGTAAGGTTCAGTTTCTTCCCATTTATGACTTGCCAGTAAATAGTAGTTGTTCATAGGAGATTTCTGAAATATTTCATATGGTACCGAGATCACTTATTATGCAAGTTTTTCTGATTAACCTTTTATTTAATGTTCTCCAGGGATTGCTCGTGATAGTGGAACAATTTCTGAGGATGTTATTAGAAATGCATTTTCAGCAACAGATGGGTTTCTTGCTCATGTCAGGAGCACGAGGCAATTCAAACCACTAATTACTACAATTGGATCTTGCTGTTTGGTGGGAGTAATCTGGAGAGGAACATTATATGTTGCGAACTTGGGAGATTCTCGAGCTATAGTTGGTTGTGTAGATAGGTCAAATAAGATCATTGCTGACCAATTGATTAGAGATCACAATGCAAGTATGGAGGAGGTGAGGCAAGAACTTAGATATCTTCACCCAGATGATTCACATATTGTGGTTCGGAAGCATGGACTGTGGCGAATAAAAGGCATCATCCAGGTCAGCTGTCTTTTTTCATTGTCATGGTGCTTTTATAGTTCATACCTGTGGCTAATCTTTAAATTTCTATATAGGGTAGTTTCAGATGCAATTAATGATTTCTCCTCAAAAAAGACTTCAATGAGATAAGAAGCAAAATTAAACAACAATAAAGCCTTTTTCCTAATATTTGCGGTCAGCTGTTTGAATCCTTTTCCTTCTTCCATTCAGCTCCGATAAGGGCCATGTCCTTGGAACACCAACGGAAAGAAGATAAAATGCCAAATACAAAGTAGTGATTTTATAATGTTTTTAGTGATTTTATAACATTTCTTATGTGCCTAGGTGCTTAATTCTAAAACACTATTTCCCATAACCGATATCAGTAAGAGCATTTGCTTGTTTTCTGAAATAACAATCTGAAGTTGTTAGGTTATTTGTGCACATGAGCACATGTTACTCTTTTGCTTCTTCTTCTTCTTCATTTTTTTTAGATAAATTATGCTTTTCTTACATTAGCTTCACCTACTTTTACTTCACTTTTCGTAGGTTTCAAGATCCATAGGGGATGCATACTTGAAGAGACCCAAATTTGCTGTAGATCCATCTGTCCCTCGTTTTCGGCTTTCTGAACCTTTTCGTTGCCCTGTTCTGACTGCTGAACCATCCATATATACAAGAGTCAAACCTAAAACTTCTAGGCTCCAAATTGAGACTGAAGCAAGCTTCTTAAATCTTGGCTATTATTGGTCAGGTTGTACACTAACTCCAAGGACATAAATTTGTTCTGGGGTCTTTGAGAAATCATTAGTAAGGTACTTTCTAGCGCTAAAAAAAGTTAATTATATATCTGATATAACTATTGTGACAATGTCGTTTGGAGCACCTCACTCAGCCTCACTAATTGAAATTTTAGTTCTTTTTCCTCTTAATACAATGTTAGCACTGTAGGTCTATTCATAAAGTCATGAACATGTGGCGATCTGATGAAGTAAGCTACTTTTGTCTTTAAAATTAATCATTTATATTTATAGTATCCCTTTTGAGTTAAGGTAATATAATAGTGTTGTCTTCATTCTTAATGTGAGTGTAATTAATTCAAACAAAAATTATGAAAAAATTGCAAATTATAAACAGCTAATTGTCCAAAAAAGAACTGGATAGACATGTAAAGATCAAACAAAAATTATGAAAAAATTATACTAAATCATATTCCTATATAGAATTAGAAGTATAGACCTTTAAGCATATTTGGCATTATGAAAAATTTGTATTGATGTTTCCTTAATCCTTCTCATATAGATGTACAATACACCTTTAAGCAGATTTGGCAGTATAGTTGTAAAGATTGACTACTCTCGTGTTGATGTTAAATATTTGCATGCTTTCTTTACAACTGACATTTTAGATTTGTAAGCATGTTTACTTATTTATAGGGGATTTGGATTAATTATTCCTAGTACTATTTAGATGCTGCTAGATGCCTGGTTTAGATGTCTTGTCTGATTTTTTTTAGTTCATTTACAATCACAAGTTTCATGACTGTACAAGGCACTTGGCAATTTTAGTATTTGTTTTTATATCATAATGTGTTTTTTTCTCAATTTTGTGTAGGTTGGCGTATATGTTTTTGATGGTTGTGGAAAGCTGCTAGAAGGAAAGAGGCGATCGAGCTGTTTTTTTGGCCTACAGATATTTGTAAATGGAATGGTTTATTTTGGACTACAGATACTTTGTAAATGGAATGGTTTATTTTGGCGTACAACTACTTTTTCTACATCTTGAATGTTTTAATGACTACTACTTTTTGTACATCTTGAATGTTCTAATGAAACATTTCATATTTTGGCAAATCTTTCCTATATCTTGATTGATCGAAATGCAAGTTGCGATTGAAATTGTTTGCGATTATTGTTATTTATATGTGATACAAAACAGGTTATGAAATATGAAATTCTGTAGCAGATATGAAATAATATGAAATTCTGTAGCAGGTTTATAGCACTCAAAACGTCTAAATTGATGCTACCATGATAGCATATGATGAAAGCTATAATAAATCAAACCATCTATAGCGTTCATGACAATCAATTCATCAAACGCTATAAATTATCCACAGCATTCACAAACGCTATAAATAACCCACAGCATTCATAAATGCTATAAGTAATCCACAGCACTCACGAACGCTATAAACCATCTACAGTATTTTAGAATGCTATAAAGTATTTACAGCATTCATAAACGCTATAAACCATCAACAGCATACACGAACGCTATAAACCTTCTACAGCATTCATGAACGCTATAATGTTATAGCGTTCACATGTCTGGACATACTATAGCGTGGGCGATTATAGCAGACAGAATATGCTATAGAAGGCTTTCTATAGCGTTCTGCACATGCTATTGTAGGCCATATTTGTTGTAGTGTGTGATGTGATAGAAAACGTCAACTGGGACCAATACAGTGCCTCGAGGACCTAAAGATAGAATATTATATCAATATAATATTCTGAAAGTAAAAGCAAGTCAAACTAAGTCAAACAATGTCACATAAAGTCAAACTAGGTCAAAGGTTGACCTACAGTTGACTTTTGATCAACTGGTCAACCCCCAAACCAGTCTAGGTCAAATTAGATCAATAGTTGACTTTTGGTCAACTGGTCAACTTTGGTCAACTTCTAGTCCATTCTAGGTCGGTTGTTGACTTTACTCTGACTTCCAGTCAAAATGGTGAACCTTGGTCAAACTAGACCAAGAAACCTATTTCTAACATTTACCTACCAAGTTATCCTAGTTCTAACCATATCTACCTTTGTTATCCTCATAATCTTAGATATAAGATAATACCCTTTACCCTGGTAATATTACCTTAGCTAGTAGATAACCACTAGCTTAGGCTAACTAGTTCCTAATTAACCCTTAGACTAGTCTCTAACCACTCACCTTAGTATCTTACTAGTATCCTACTAGATACCTTACCTTACCTTAGGTAAATATCCATTACCTTATCCCTACCCCAATTACCTTTCCAAAGTAAACCCAATACCTTTGCACACCATTTACTATACCCTCTATTAATATACAGCTAGTATCATATCTAATATACTAACTTGGTATCCTAAAACCAAGATACCAACTTGGTATCCTACTCAATATTCTAACCCACACTCACACACTAACTATATCTAGGGTACTCACATATCTATTACCTACTACCCATTATCTTAACTCATTAACATATCCACTTATATACCTCAAACACATATATCTAACACACATTATCTAGCTAACTTATCTAACCTCTCACACACACACATACTAACTATATCTTACTAACATATATATCTAGCACCTATATACACAAACTTAGCCCTTAAAACACTCAACAAAATACACACACACACACTAGGAAAGGGGGAGAATGGTGGCTGCTCTAGGCAGCCACCTTGCTGCTGCTGCTGCTCTTACAGAGCAACATATACTGCTGCTATTTGTAGTCCCTTGTAGGAGCATAGACCGAGTCAAAGAGATAGAGATTTACACTCAAATGAGCTGTTTTACGCCAACTACTTTATGCCAGGGACAGGCCAACTATTTTATGCTTGAGATAGGTTGTCAAATCAATGCATTTAATGTAAAGTGATAATAGGTCTGACATAAAGATCTACTGACAGCGTATAACACAGAAGTCGAAGGGATTTGTTTTACACAGAAACCAATATTGTCGTTTAGTATGTGGACTGAGCTATTTTACGCTCACAGGATGGCTTTTTTTATGCATAAATACTATATAAGCTTTTTACGCTCAAAGTTGACGTGTGCATAAAGTTTATTTGGGCTACTTTTATGCTCAAGGTTGTTTTATCAACCACTTTACGCGAGAAGTCCATTTTAGGGCTATTTTACGCCTAGTCTACTACTATTCGCTCAGAGTATATTTGGGTTGTTTTTTACGCCCTATCCTTCCTGACTATTTTGGAACGTTGTTTGCCTACGTGGCTTTCATGCCACACATCTCGAGGAACGTGTGTACGTGCATCCTATTCTTATTGAGATAATGGGACAGGTGTCAACGTGTGTAGAGGATGACTTCAGTCATGGGTGGCAGTTACTAGCGTAAAGACAGGACTTTGCTGAGTTTTACGCACAAAAAGCCAAGTCTATAAATAGACTTATTTTTTTAGAGGACGGAGACAGAGACAGGAGGGAGAATATAGAGAGATCAGGGCCCAGAGACTTTGATTTTCCATAGCATTCTTCTTTAACCTTTCTTCTAGAACAGAGTGAAGCAAAGCAGGAAAGCATTCGGCCTCGCCATCTGTACCCAAGTGCGTCGATACCTTTCTGGTGACTTAGTTCTTCCAACTGTTGATCTTCTAGCAGTGATCTTCATCATCATCGTATGGTCCAAGGAACAAAGTGATCGCTTTCAGATCAGACTTCCATAGCAATACTTCCCAGAACAATTTGTACTTTTTGTACTTTTTCTCGTTTTATTTTCAAAAGCCAATTTTAAGGCATTTTGTTAAGTGAAACAAAATGGCGACTCTGCTTGGGATGACCTTCTCCTCTGACGAGGAGGTAATTACTCAATACGATGACGTGTTGATCGGATCGACAAAGAAGACACTGGTTGTGCACTTCGACCAGACTACCTATGAAGAAATGCTCCGGACTGGGGGTAGCACTCGCTGCTCAAATGTTCAGAAATCGCGGAAGGCGCGAAAAGTTTGGGTTTCCAAATCCAAGACATTCTCGGATCTCCCTACTGCCTCTGCAGGCAAAGGAATCCTTCCTGCTCCTGTTGTAGAGGCTCCCATCTGCGATGAGGTAGTCTCTACTTCGGTGATACGCCATACGCGTAAAAATAAGACTCCCGTTTGTAACGTGGCAGACTCTCCAGTGTTATGCTCTGAGCGTAAAAATTAGGTTTTACGCCCTGGGCGTAAAAATCAGGTTTTACACTCTGAGCGTAAAAACATGTCTCCCGTCTGTAACGTGGCAGACTCCAATGCTTTACGTTCTCAGCGTAACAAAAAGTCTCCCGTCTATGACGTGGTAGACACAAAATTTACGTTCTATGCGTAACGGAAAATCTTCCGTCTATGACGTGGCAGATACTCATGTTTTGCGCTCTATGCGTAAAAGTAAATCTCCTGTCTGTGACAGTATAGATAAAATTCACAATGATGCTTCTGTATCTAAAGTGAATGTACCTGCACGCATGAAGCATAAAAACATAGTTGGTAAAACTTCTATTTTCAACCAACAACCTTCTTATACTGCTGTACGCAAGGTACCAAACCTACAAATTACACGCAATAAAGATGGAGTCCTTCGTGCTCAAAAATATCAGGATTTACGCACGCAACTCCAAGCGCGTAAAAATGTACAGTTTGGTTCTGCAAATGCAGCCAGTAATCTTCTTTATACACAAGGGACTAAACGTTTTTCTACCCCAAATGTAATAAAGAAGACTATTCCCTCTACTCCTTCTGATTTACGTGAATTGCTAATGCAAAAGCGTAAAAATAAACAATCTCCCGTGATACTCCCCCAAGAAATTCACCATTGTGAGTGTCACCAGATTAATTAAATGTTGTTGTTCGGCTTCTAAACGATCAGTTTTTGATCGATTAAGTTTTAATGCGCCTCAACGACAAGCTGATGACCAAGAACATGAGTTGTCATATGCGTCAGTCAACATGGCATCTCATACCAACAGAGGACGACGTCCTAGATGAAATACGTCTCAAACTCCAGGTCATCAACAATTCAACAGACTTCTTGATTCCTTTGAAGGAGTATATCAGAATACTCGATCAAGTAGACAAAGACAATTGCAGACTTCTGATTCAGAAGCTGGGGGTACTCAATCTTTTGAGTCCGAAACTGATAGTGTCGATTCGTACTTCTATACTAATCCCTCTGTATCTTGAAGAGAGGTTGAATCCTACGCTATTGGAGATGAAACAGAGACGTCATCTGCTAATACAGAACAACGTCTCACTGCCGTTGAGCAATCATTGAAAGACATGGTTACCATGATGCAAAGTATGCACCAGATAATAACGGCTCAGCAAACTGCTCAACCGGCAATAGTAACACCGGTGCAGGTAGCAGCACAAACTCAAGATAGTCAAGGGGCTGATATACCTTTGAATATTCAAGAGCCTGCTGTTAACCAAAATTCTACATCTCCAGATCCCATCATTCCAGAAGATGTACCATCTCCGGTAGGGGTTACGGTACATCCAACAACCATTCAATCAAATGTGCTTCCTCAAACCAGTGAAGCCATTCAAGCAGTGCGTGAGCTCAAAGCACAGTTTGAAGTTTTGGAGCAAAAGGATCAGCTCCAGAGGCTAGGGATTAAGCAACCTTATCCTCCTCATTGGAATGATGTACCCTTTCCACCGAAATTCAAGCCACAATCAATGGTATTGTTTGATGGAAAGGCTTCTCCTAGTCAGTATATCAATTACTTTGATATTATGACTGTACATCTACAGAAAAATGATGCTCTTCTCACTCGGGTGTTCATCGGGTGCTTGACGGGTTCAGCTTACGACTGGTATCATAGTTTACCCGACAATTACATTTCGTCTTTTGACAAATTTAAGGCAATATTTCTCTTCCGCTTCCATGAAGGAGGTATGGACATGAACATGTCGTCCTTAATAGAAATTAAACAAAAAGAGAAAGAAGATACTCGGATGTTCATTGAACATTTTTGACAGGCGACTCTAAAGATGCCTCCTGGTATGCCAGATTCAGCGTTAATTGATACATGCAAGATGAATCTGCGACCATCCATTGCTGTCTTCACGGGTTCCCAATTCACAGATTGGGCTTCGTTTATTATAGCAGCAGTTTCTGTCGAGACCAATGGTAGGTTGGCTCGTGAATATGGGATGATTTTTGTCTCAGAGGATAAAGGAAAGAAAGGTAATCCTGGTAATAATTTTGGCAATCGTAATACAAAAGGAAAGGACACCCTTATGGCTAATCTTTCCAAAAACAAAACGACGCCGAATAATCAGGAGTCTTCTAAGACAAAAGAAGAATATTCTTTTGACGAGAGTGATATCCCAAGAATATTCCAATGTCTGGTGAAGAGTGGCAAACTCCAAATCCCGGAGCCAAAGAGGCCTAATGAGGTGAATCTGACTGACAATCCCAAATATTGTATCTATCACAGATACATAAATCATCCCACTAGGGCTTGTTATGTCCTAAAGAAGAAAATCTAAGAGCTGATTAATGCCAATGCCATCTCTTTAACTAATCATTAGTATACGGTCACAACCAATATAGTTTCTCTTCAATTCGGAGATTTTCCTTCTCAACAAGTACCAGATGGGATTGTCCCAATTCCGAAGGCGACGATGAAGATTGTGAATATCCCGCCTGCCAGGAAAGAAAATGAAGGATTGTTGCCTCTCATATTAAAGAATGGTAAAATTATGTGGGTACATCCTGACTTAGTACCTGAAATGGAAGATGAAGGTAAAACTTCAAAATCCAATAAATATAAGAAAGTCAAAACCTGCAACATGATTTCTTATGTTATTCAAGATCATGATGATTTGGATCATCTATGGGATTGCATTCCTTTGGAAGATAGAATGAGAGGATTGAACATATGTTCTCCAAGTCTAGCCCCTCCTACCAAGCTCAAGTTTACTCATCAGTAGTGGCTAGCCATGAATAGTATTCTCTTATATAGGGTACAACAAGTCTTCGCTGCTTATAAAAAAGCTCTTATAGGGATTTTTCCTCGTATCCCGAATCCTTCTCCTCCTATAGCTATAGAGACTTCTATTCCTCATTCTCCTGTAGTTACAGAAATCTCTTCTTCTTTCTCTGTTGAACCACCTGCTAAAAGTTCGCTACCCACTCACTTGTACAGCCAGCAGTCTGTCCTTATCATGAAGAAGATGGGTTATGATTTTCAAAAGGCAGAAGGTTTGAATTATGATAAAAGAATACGACTTCCTTTACAAATTCTAAGTCAAAAATCTACTGTTAGATTTGGTTCTGAGGTTCCTCATAACAATCCTCGCAAGAAGAAGGCTAAAGGAAGGAAGATTAAATCCTGTAATATGGTACTTCCTTCTTCTGAGTCTGAAGAAGAAACCTTTGCTGGTATAAGATCTGGAAAAGAGTACCACAAAGATTATGAAGGATCCTCCAAAGAAGCAGAGGATATTAAAGCACCACCAACTCAATCGTCTCATGTTCCTGCTAAACCATCTGTGGTTGAAAAAGGAAAACAGAAAGCTGTACGCTTTGACGTCCCATTGAAGTCTGCTTCCAGTCAGGGGGTGGTGATAAAATCCTATAAATTTGATATTCTAACCCAGTTAGCTAATACTCCGGCTAGACTATCTATCTTCGAGTTGCTTCACCTTTCTAAAGAAAGTCGTGAAATCTTGAGTGAAGCTTTGCTGCAAGCTAATTCCTGTTTAGCTCAACTCAAGACCCATGATAATATACCAGTGTCATGCCCACAATATCATAGTGTGATGGAGGTAATTTCTAATATTATCTTCACACAAGAAGATATGCTGTTGAAGCATAACAAGTAAGACAGGCCTTTGTGCTATACTGGGTATATTGAATCTACTAAAGTTGACAGGATTTACATTGATCCTGGATCTTCCATTAGCATAATTCTTCAAAGTATGCTAAGACCGTTGAGGATTCCTACTAGTGACTTGACTTACACTAGTACCACAATAGTTGGTTTCAACTCCGGAAAGAGTAAACCACTGGGGAAAATTCGTCTGAAGATTCAGATTGGTGATCTTCAAACTATGGCAACATTCTATGTTATTAATTCAGACGTATCCTACAACATCCTTCTTGGAAGACCGTGGTTACATGAGCATAACATCGTGCCTTCAACTCTCCACCAATGCTTCAAGTACGTGGATTCCCAATGGGTTGTGAAGACTGAGTTTGCTGATATCAATCCTTTCAAGGGTGTCGAAGCCTATTTTTCTGATTCAAAGCTCTACAAACAAGAACATGTAAAGGAGATATCAGACATGGCTGAAGATCGATCATTTGCCAAAGATCAGTCTATTAATAAAGATTTGCCAGAAGAGCAACCTTTGAAAATCAAAGTCAAAGGGCGAATTCAACCCCAACCTGTCAACAATCAACCTCTGATGATCAAGGTTAAAGGAAGAATTCAAGCTTCATCTGAGGAATCAGTGAATGTTCCTGCTAAGAGCCAAATTCAACCTCTTATGATCAAGGTCAAAGGGCGTACTTCTCGTACGAATGATCCAGAACCACCATTGATCGTCAATCTTGGCAAGTCTATGCAGAAGACGGATGATGGTCCATTAGTGATTAGTCTGAAGCGTAGCAGTCAACTTATAAATGATGTAAATATTGATCATTCTGTACTTTTCGATATCAATGAAGATTTCTTTTTTGAGTATATGGCTGTCAAATTTATTAAAAGAATGACTTTATCTTCTGATAATCAAAGTCATCAATATAAAGACGACATTTATACTTAAGAAACTTTATACATTGACAATAAGGAAAATTCTTTTCCTCATCATGTCGATGTTGGACCTTATGCTCAACGGTTCCTAATATTTTCTCCCTATCTTCTTCCTATAGTCGCTTCATCGCAAGCTTGTGTAACTTATAGACGTCACGAAGAATCTTATTTCGTGATTCCGTCTGATAAGAAAAACAAGCGTCAAATTGTGTTTGGCCTGGCTAGAAATATCTCTGTTGTTCAAACGGATGATCTTAGAGATAAAAATAAAAGAAGAATCTAAATTGACAAATACAGTCAACAATCTCTCAAGATTATCCAGAATATGGAATATGATTTGAAGACTATGCAAGGTCTTAATCAAGGTAAGGGTAGACGATTACCATTATGTGGTGATCCGTTTTACCAAAAAACTCGTTATGGGTTGGGATATGATCCGTCCTACATGTTTAATGACAATATACAAAAAAAATCTCCTCTAGCTCTTCACAATCATCAGATTCGAAAGAAATCCAATTCATCGAAGCTGATACGTCTCACTCATCATATGTTAGAGAAGGTTATTATGATGAATCTGAGCAAATATTCTCTGTCAACATGGTTCAAACTGATGGTGAATCTGAACCATTTGAGAATGATCCTTGGGCTCAATAGATGGACACTCAATGGGAACTTTGTTTTGAACAGCGAAAGCCACCTACAGAGGATGAGATTGTCCAGATTGATGTTGGAGATGGAACTACGTCAAAACCAATATTCATCAGTAAAAACCTTTCTGAAGATAAAAAGGAAGAGATGATAAAACTAATCAAAGAATATATTGATATCTTTGCATGGAGGTATGAGGATATGTCGGATCTAGATCCTAAAGTTGCTACTCATAAACTCAATATTCTTCTTAATGCCAAGCCTGTAAAACAACAACAATGGCATTTTCGACCAGATATGATGTATGCAATTGAGGCAGAAGTCAAAAAGCTAATCACATGTGGCTTTGTTCGTGAAGAACAACACCCGGACTGGGTTGCCAACATTGTTCCTGTTATGAAGAAGAACAGAAAAGTCCAAGTTTGCATAGATTTTCGAGATCTTAATGCAGCTTGTCCAATGGATGAATTTCTACTTCCGATTACCGATGTCATGATAGACAATACATGCGGTTTTGAAAGCATGTCTTTCATGGATAGATTCTCAAGATATAATCAAATTAAGATGCATCCAGAAGATGAGAAGCATACTGCTTTTCGTACACCCTTTGGGGTTTACTGCTATACGGTTATGCCGTTTGGTCTCAAAAATGTCGGTGCCACGTATCAAAGGGCTATGAGCAACATCCTTCAGGAACATCTACGCAAGACAGTGGAATGTTATGTAGATGACATTGCTGTCAAGAGTCGATCAAAAGATGATCACATTCAAGACTTGAAGACAGTATTCGAATTGATGCGTCGTCATCAACTGAAAATAAACCCTACTAAGTCTTTCTTAGGGGTTTCAAGTGGCAAGTTTTTGGGATTTGTCATCACTTCTCAGGGTATTCATGTTGATCCTGATAAGGTTAAAGCAATTCTTGAAATGCGTCCTTCTCGTAATCTGAAAGAACTCCGTGGCTTTCAGGGTCGCATTGCTTATATCAGGAGATTTATATCTAATCTCTCTGGAAGATGTTAACCTTTCTCCCGTCTATTAAAGAAGGGTGTATCATTTGTTTGGGATGAAGCGTGTCAGAAAGCCTTCAATGACATCAAGCAATACCTTACAAATCTACCTGTTCTGGTACCTCCAGTGGTAGGAAGACCATTTTTGCTATATATTCGAGCCTTGGATCATTCACTTGGTGCTCTTCTTGTACAAAAAAGTAATATGGGGCATAAACAAGCAATTTATTATCTTAGACGAATGATAATAAAAGGTTGTCTTCAAGAATTTCGCAGATGTTGTGGATTACGCCAGAAGGTGTAAAGCATGTCAGATTCATGCTAATTTTATTCATCAATCGTCTGAATTCCTACATCCTATAGTAGCCTCTTGGCCCTTCGAAGCTTGGGGTATGGATATCATTGGTCCGATAAACCCCCTTCTGTTAAAGGACATCGGTTTATATTGGCTATAACTGATTACTTTTCTAAGTGGGCAGAAGCAGTTCCCCTTGCTGAAGTGAAAACATCTAATGTGATCAGCTTCATTAAGCACCATGTCATTTATCGTTTCGGGATTCTTCAACGGATAATTCATGACAATGGACCATAATTTGCCAGTCAGACATTTTATCGGTTCTGTGATAAGAATTGAATTCAAAATCTAGCTTATACGGCTTATAATCCAGCTGCTAATGGTTTAGCCGAAGCTTTTAACAAGACGATCATCAAACTTCTCAAAAAGTTTGTCTCTTCTAATAAACATGATTGGAATGAGAAACTTGGAGAATGTTTATGGGCTTATCGTACAACAGTCCGAACTCCTACTGGTTTTACACCATTTTTACTGGTTTATGGATGTGAGGTTGTCCTTCCATTGAAAATCCAGATTCCATCTCTTCGAATAGCCATTGCTAATGAGCTAACTATAGAGAATAATGATCGCTTACGACTCCAAGAACATGAAGTATTGGACGAGAAGCGTCTTCAAGCACAACAGCATATTGAGCTATATCAAGCCCGTATATCTCGAACTTTCAATCGTAAAGTTAAATTGAGGGTATTCAAGGTTGGTGAGCTGGTATTAGCTGTTCGAAGACCGATGGTGATGACTCACAAAAGCAAAGGGAAATTCCAAGCAAAATGGGAAGGCCCTTATGTAATCGAAACCGTGTTTTCCAATGGCGCCTATCAGTTATCCAAGCCCAATGGAGATCTACTCATGATGCTGATCAATGGCAAATTTCTTAAGAAGTACTATGTATAAAAAAAAGAGACAGAATGAAAATAAAATTTCTTTTATTATTATTTTTGTTCTGAACAAAGGATTAAGGACGAGGACCACTGCCTTCCTTATTAAATACATAGTCGGCCAATGCATCGATGACATCATTGCCTGAGTTCACGAAAAATTTGCAGGCAGCCATTCTCAGCGCCTCTTCTTCAGGAGTTTTTCCTGGTTCTGTTAAGAATGCGAAAATGTCTTGCGGTGGCTTGGGCATAGAAGTGCCTTCGCCTATATCGGTTGGGCTTGACACCACTGGCTCAACGGGACGCGTCTTGATGACGTCTTCAACTTTCATGGAGACTTCATTCTTTTGTTGCACGTCTTTAGAAGACATTTTCGATAGAGGAGTGGAAATAAGGATGAAGCTTTACAAAAAGTTCTCATCTATTTATAAGAGAGAGCTATTAATGAACCGGTCTTTGAAATTGAAAACAACTTTTCATTCCCGAAAAGACATGTCTATTCATATATCAGATTCATCCATTTTGGAATTGAATTGATCTGTCTTTTTCCAAAAGAAACGTTGGTTCATTCATTCTTTCATCGATATTGGCATGACATCTGTCTTCTTTCCCAGCTACCAATGTTTGGTTAAGCTGGTAACTTGTCTCTTCGGAGAGAAATTTTAATCTTTTATCTTACCAGTTGGTATAAAAAGTTGGATTTATTATTTATCACGTTCTTATGACCTCTGAATAAATATTAAATCTACTTCTTTTCCTTTCTATCATGTCCATTTGGCCTCTGAATAGTTATTAATCCAGTTTTATTTGAGTTGTTACGATCTATCATGTCCATATTACCTATGATAGTATTGTATACTCTGAAATAGAAAATGAGATTTCATTTATGTCTATATTACCTCTGGATAGATACAAATTATTGAGTATAGAAGATTTGTCATTTCCATTCTCACTTTATCATCATAAAAGTCTATTACGTTTCTTAGACTTTCTTACAAATCATAATGGAAATCTATTACATCTTGGATTTTCATTCTATAGGACAACGATGACCTAATCGAGATCTATTTCTTCTTTGGATCTTCTTCATCGAATTCGTTGTTGGTGTCAATTCCTTGCTGTTTGAGCCTCAATGGCGACAAGAGCAGTAGGAATTAACTCTAGTCTTCTCTCTCAGACGAGAGAAGAACCCCAGAGTATGGCGGCCCGAAGACGCGTTGCCGCCAATACAACTGGTGGAGAAATGGCGGCCCTTCAGAAGAAATAGGAATGTATCCAGCATTGGGGTAGATTCCTAGTTCTGCCGTGAAAGAAACTCTACTACCCAATTTCTCGGGATAGAGTTGACTCCACCATCCAACTTTCCGTGTATAAAGGCTCTTCCTACCATCTGAGGAAGACCCTTTTATCCCACGAAAGGTTCTGAGTTGTCTGGTTTGCGCGTCAAAAGCGCATGAGCTCCCTGATGTTGATGTCAGAAGAATGCTCCCCACAGCATCCAAGTCGCCAATACCGATTCTGGAAAAGTTTTTCAGCCAAGCTTCTGCAAAAAATAGTAGAGAAAAATTTTCAACAGAAGTATCATCAGGCGCATACTGGCCAATTAAAGACTGATGCTCGCGCACCTTATTCAGGATTTGTGCCCGTGTTTTTATGTGCACCTTATCTAACAAGGCTTTACGCCCGTGTTTCATGTGCACCTTATCTAATAAGGCTTTACGCTCGTATTTCATGTGCACCTTATCTAACAAGGCTTTACGCCCGTGTTTTATGTGCACCTTATCTAAAAAGGCTTTGCGCCCGTGTTTCATGTGCTCATTATTTATGAAGGATTTGCGCTCGTTTTCAGTAGGCTTGCCTTATCTATCAAAGATAGGCGTTTGTTTTCAACAAAAGCTCAAAGGCAGCCGATTGTGCACCCTGTTTTAATTAAAAAAGAGCGCACCCTGCCCCTTTTATGTAAATCAAACTTACCATCAAAATCAGATGGTTCGGTCCTAAGAGTTGTTGAATCAACGTCTGATGATCTGGCGTACAGAGAAACGACATTGTAAAGCATTGCCATTATCAATCTCTTGTTGGAAAATGAAATCTTACAAAAAGCTATCTTCGGAGAAAAAGAATGAGAATGAGAATGAGAATATGTAAACATTCTTTAACTCAGCTATTTATAGAGGGTCGAAGAAACAGTTGGCGAGTCTATTTCGGGAAAGATCCTAATAAGAGGCGCTCATGACCACAGAACAGTTGCCACGTGTTGTTTTGTTTCTCTTGGGAATGAACAAGCATGGAAACAGTCAAAAGAGATGTAGAATGATCCTATATTTATGCATCACGAGAATAAAAGTGGAGATAACACCAGGATTTTATTTTATAAAGAGTAGGCCCCTACAGATAAGTTGAGTGTCATAATACATAGATGACACTCTTACACAAAACATTATTTTTTCTTCTCTCCTTCGTTGGGCTGACGAAGGGAGGCGCCTAACTCGTGCACATTGTGGATCCCTGAACGACGCATCAGATTGAGGAATGCTTCTGCATCACCTGATCCTTCGTAGGCAGTTGAGGGACCACCATTTATACGATCGAAGATCGCTGGAGTCAGTCCAAAGCACTCCTTGAAGTCGTGTGCTCGCTCGATCTCCGTCTCTATGTCAAGCCTTGAGCCTTGGGCCTTTTCTTTGTCAGTCTCTATTTCTTTCTTTGGTGCCATGACAGTATGAGGATGAGAAGTGAGAATGAAAAAAACTTCTCCCTATATATATACAATCAATCAACCCTTCGTATTCCCTATGGAAAACTGAACATTATCAATGCAACTCGGGGAGATGAAGAGGCGTTCGAATGTTTCGAGAGAAAATTCATTATGACAAATAAATTTTGACCATCACCATTTCTTGACTTTTCATGTTTAAAGTATTTTGAAATTCTTGAAGTCTTTTCAAATTCCGAAAACTTTGAAGGGGGTCTTGTAGGAGCATAAAAAGTGCTTCATAGACTGAGTCAAAGAGATAGAGATTTACACTCAAATGAGCTGTTTTACGCCAACTACTTTACGCCAGGGACAGGCCAACTATTTTACGCTTGAGACAGGTTGTCAAATCAATGCATTTAATGTAAAGTGATAATGGGTCTGACATAAAGATCTACTGACAGCGTATAACACAGAAGTCGAAGGGATTTGTTTTACACAGAAACCAACATTGTCATTTAGTATGTGGACTGAGCTATTTTACGCTCACATGATGGCTTCTTTTATGCATGAATACTATATGAGCTTTTTACGCTCAAAGTTGACGTGTGCATAAAGTTTTTTGGGCTACTTTTACGCTCAAGGTTGTTTTATCAACCACTTTACGCGAGAAGTCCATTTTAGGGCTATTTTATGCCTAGTCTACTACTTTACGCTCAGAGTATATTTGGGTTGTTTTTTACGCCCTATCCTTCCTGACTACTTTGGAACGTGGTTTGCCTACGTGGCTTTCATGCCACATATCTCGAGGAACGTGTGTACGTGCATCCTATTCATATTGAGATAATAGGACACGTGTCAACGTGTGTAGAGGATGACTTCAGTCATAGGTGGCAGTTACTAGCGTAAAGACAGGACTTTGCTGAGTTTTACGCACAAAAAGCCAAGTCTATAAATAGACTTATTTTTTTTAGAGGACGGAGACAGAGACAGAGGGGAGAATATAGAGAGATCAGAGCACAGAGACTTTCATTTTCCAGAGAATTCTTCTTCAACCTTTCTTCTAGAACAGAGTGAAGCAAAGCAGGAAAGCATTCGGCCTCGCCATCAGTACCGAAGTGCGTCGATACCTTTCTGGTGACTTAGTTCTTTCATCTGTTCATCTTCTAGCAGTGATCTTCATCATCATCGTATTGTCCAAGGAACAAAGTGATCGCTTTCAGATCAGACTTCCATAGCAATACTTCCCAGAACAATTTGTACTTTTTGTACTTTTTCTCGTTTTATTTTCAAAAGCCAATTTCAAGGCATTTTGTTAAGTGAAACATCCCTAATGGGGGCTGCACTGCCCTGAAAACAGGGGGCTGTCAGCTGCTGTTTGGGGGAGAAGGCTGCTGTGGTGGCCACATATGGCAGCCCCATACCTCCCCTCTAACATCCCTCCTTCAAACCACTCTATAACCCCTCCCTAACTTACTCTCTATTGCACATACAACACACTACACAACCACTCAAACTCGCACTCTCTAAAACCACCAACCAATCTAACACTACCACCACCACTTCCTCATACACACTACAACCACACCAACCAAGAAGGATGGATATGAACCCCCACTCTCTACTCACATCAAGGCACCAACACACATACAAAATCTATATATAATAGTTCCAAAACAGTCCACTATTATATAATATATATATATATATATAAAAAATAAAAAAAAATAAATATATATATATATATATATATATATATATATATATATATATATATATATATATATATATATATATACAAGATACCATATAAAAAAAAATATATATATATATACAAGATACCATATAGACATATAAAAATATGATATGTTGGCCATAACCACATGTCCAAACTTGTAGGGTACCTAATGTAAACCATGGGGATCAATCCTAACACGATTAAACTACCCTCTAATCAATCTAAAACTGAAATTAGACATCAACATGTTCTCTTTGACATTTTCACAAGCACTTGGTGAACCCTCTTTGGAATCTCTTCATGGGACACACCTATATTCATGCAAACACCAAAAAAGGACTCTAATGAGCCTCTAAAACATTCTAAATGGTGAATCTATCTTGTGGGGTAGGTTCCTATGGATCAAAACCGTAAATATTATATAAAATGACAAGAGGAAGAGAAATCTACCTATTGGGAGTTGATTCCCAATGAAAACTCCAAAGGACACGGAGCCGACACACACTCTTCTTCCAAATGGAGACCCCTCCTTGCTTTGACTTGACAATCACTTGTAGCTCCTTCTCCTTGCAAGAATGAGAGAGTTTGGTGAAGAAAAAAGAAGTTTTGAGGGATGAAACTATGAGATTTGCTCTCAAGTTTTGGCAGGAACCATAAAATAAGAAAAGAGGCCAAAATAAAAATGAAAAAGATGGAGAAGACCAACCTCTCTTGGCCGGCCCCTTATGGCCAGGGTTTGCTATGTGGAAAAGTCCATAATGCCCCTTCTAAGTCTCATTTGGCTAATTTAATGAATGGAAAGGGTTGGGGTCAAAAAGGTCAAGTTTCTAATCTCTAAATAACTAAACATGTCATGTGGGTTTAGTCTAAATGCACTAGCCTAATGAAATGAGTTTGTGGGCCATGCCTAACTAATCTTTGGATCCCGACTAGAGTGTAAACTACCCGGATCACTAACACAAGTCAAAACTCGATGAAACTCAAATCCGGCTAAACTAATCCCCAAAATACAATATTAATAAATAAATATTCACAAAAATATTAGAATATGAAAATGACAAATTTACCCTTATTTTTTAAAACAGGCAGTTACAATCCTACCCCCTTAGAAAAATTTTGTCCTCGAAATTCGAAATGGTTGTAATCTTCTCTAGATCAAACCCCCAACAACCAAAGTCTACTAAATTACGTCCAAAGTTATACAACATGCAATTCTATGGAATGGGGAACAAACATGCATGGTTTTAGTCTCTACAGTATCATATTATTGTAGTCTCCATTGGGGCTTTCTATTAATCTAGCATGATAATCACATATACAAGCTACGGGTACTAAGAAAGCAATCAAACAATCAATGGGTGAAAAGAAACAGGAAAAAAGAAAAGAACAAGACCTAACCTCCTAGTCCCTCGCCTGCTGTGTGGGTCTCCTCGACCGTCATCACAAAAGTTTGCCCTAGCGGGGTATATCCCGTTGCTAGTGCGTGGTATGATGCGGTGCTACAGGTGGCCTAGCTCCCACTCTTTTCTCCGAAATACCCAAGTAACATCTCTACGGATACCTACTCCATTATACTAGGGTACCCTCTATAGGGTATTTATTTTGTAATCTGATAACCATACCTGTCTACCCAGAATTAAGTTATCGGATTCCTCATCACACCAGTAAGTATGGCTGCAATAAACTATAGGGTCCACAACTAAGGTACATACCTCTAAGATCGTGGTATCTAACATTTTCGCATTGCCGCATGCTTGGCTGCGAAAATCTTAAATTTCCACAACCCGAGAAATACATCTAAAATCAGACCCTATGTCTTCGCCATGCCTGCTAATATAGCTATAGAAGACTCTACATTCCATAACCGAAGCAGCTTAGTCCAGAGGTTTATCCTGGTAGAAAATCAATAAATACCAAGAATCAAGTTCAAACACTGACAAGGAAGAATAGACAGAAATAGTTGGAATCAAATTTTCAAATTTTGAGATAGTTTATCATGAGATTTTCAAGGGTCGTCCCTCTAATCTTCTCAAGAAGTCCTAACTGTGATTGAGTATCCTTAGCCTATAGCCTATATCTTCCAAACCTATAACAGGCTCGTAGCAGCACTCTAAGTCGAGCACCACTACGACATCGCACTACTTGGGACTTCTGACCTGCATGTGCCACCACTAAATATGTGTCGACCCGCACCCAGGATAAGGGTACAAGTGCGTAACAGCGCCCAACTAACGCTGCAAAAACGGTGTAGAATGCTGTAGATCTGTTAATCTAACAACAGTATATAATAACCTGTCATCTCCGAATGGAGGATATAATATAGAAAACAGATAACTCAATCACAATCTAGCAGGAAGAGTTTTAAGGCATGAATATAGATAGATATGAATCACAGAGTGCAATATCCAGCTCAACAGGAAGAGAAAGAGTCATAAATAATATAGTTATACAATCTCAAAATAATATCACAAACATAAGTAGCAAGCTGGAGACAAGGCCCAGTCAAAACCTACTCTAACTGAGCTATAGCTAAAGTCTCCTCCGCCGGGGCTAATCCTTGCTGAACCAAGATCTCCAAGTCAATACCCACTATGTCATATGGATCGTAGTAAGTACAGCAGTCCTCCTCACCGTCATCTGTAATATTTTGTCAACATATTCAGTCAGGATAGAACGAGCACAATCGACTAACAACAGTTCACAAGATAGGATAAAAGCTACAAGACTGTAAATAGAGTACATACAAGAAATCATAAACGCACATGTAAGTATCATGGCAAGGTAAGCTGTGAATCTAGAGCTAGAACAAAGCAAGTAAAACTGATCATGGCATGTACAAGAATCAAGAATCATCTATCTAGGTGTGTGACTACTAGCTTCGATATGTAGCCGGCTTGGGTCTGAACAAGGTCTAATGATCTAGCCAATCATATGTGGAGTGTAGGATTGGCATTCACAAGGTCTACAAGAATAAACAAGACAGATAATGACCACACATCTACACTAATACTCTCCACCCCCGACTGGCAGAGTGGATCCAAATAATACACGTTACGACATGGGATTCTACGAGAAGGAAGCAAGTCTCCTCGAGAATTGGTGTCTATATACTGCACAAGAACTACAAGGGGCTTGCACAAGATATACCAAGATAACAAGGAATAATATCTCATGTCGGGATCTATGAATAGCAATATGTGTGACCAATGTGTCAAGAACAAGTATATCTACACTAAGTACATGAATTATAACAGTTATCATAAATTGGAAAAGTTATCAAAGAATGTACTCGCCTGTGATGTGATGGAAAACGTAAACTGGGTCCAATACAGTGCCTGAGGACCTAAAGATGGAATGTTGTATCAATATAATGTTCTGAAAGTAAAAGCAAGTCAAACTAAGTCAAACTACGTCACATGAAGTCAAACTAGGTCAATCTAGGTCAAAGGTTGACCTACAATTGACTTTTGGTCAACTGGTCAACCCTGGTCAACTCCCAAACCAATCTAGGTCAAATTAGATCAATAGTTAACTTACAGTTGACTTTTGGTCAACTGGTCAACTCCTAGTCCATTCTAGGTTGGTTGTTGAGTTTACGTTGACTTTCAGTTAAAATGGTCAACCTTGGTCAAACTAGACCAAGAAACCTATTTATAATATTTACCTACCAAGTTATCCTAGTTCTAACCATATCTACCCTTGTTATCCTCATAATCTTAGATATAAGGTAATACCCTTTACCCTGGTAATATTACCTTAGCTAGTAGATAACCACTAGCTTAGGCTAACTAGTTCCTAATTAACCCTTAGACTAGTATCTAACTGTAACGCCCCAGAACCAGAATACTGGAGAGCGGAGGCGTACATAGCCAGCTACGTATATTGAAGTGCAACTCACCTCTCTATATGGTCACGGTTGTCTATGAAGAACAGTTTGGCAACTCTAGAGGGGGGGTGAATAGAGTTTATATAAAAATAACCAATTAAAAAATAACTCTTTCACTAACAATGAATAATCAGAGTAGAATGCGGAATATAAAAGAGAAACAAGAGAGCATACGCAAACACGGCGATTTTAACCTGGTTTCCCTCGTGGAGGACTAGTCCAGGCCTGAGAACTCTAGCTCAGGATTAAATCCACTATTTGTGAAATAGTAGTTACAACCCGTGCCTTTACTTCAGAAGAGCACGTCAACTTCTTACAGAGAATCGCAGTGGCGATTTGCTTGGAATTGTCCAAGCGACTTCTTCACTCTTGCACAAGATTCCTAACTGAGAGATGCTGAGCACTCGAGACTTAGGAGGCTTGTGGCTAGTAGATGGGAAGGGTATGGCTTATTGAGCTTGTAGGAGAGAAGAGAAGAGAAGATTGAGTGAATGAAAATGAGAGAATTCATGCCCTATTTATACTGATTTTTGAGGCAGAATTCGGCCAGAATTCGGTTAGGGAAATTCAAAAATTTGGCCGTTGGACAGCTAGCAATCCAGCTAACCCTAAAATTAGGGTTCCTGATTTTTAGGAGACAGAGTTCGGCCCGAACTCTGTGTGGAGGCAGAGTTCGGCCCGAACTCTGTCTCCAGAGCACAGAGTGGAACAAAAGGGACTTGTGGGCAATTTTGTTTTGGTGGAGCTTTGGGATTTTGGGTAGGCTTATAAACTAAGTTCCAAGAGCTCAGCATTACTCAGAGTACATACTTCTAGACTCAATAAAATGCAAAAGTACAGACTCGAAAATACACTGAGATCGGAAGCTGAGCCGTCGTTTGTCCTGAACTGAATGCAGACGTCGTGTGTCGTATTGATTTTATACAGATATTATTTAGTCAATGTAGTCAATATCTGGTTGACTGTGACTTTGTGTCAACAATCTCCCCCATATTGATAATTGACAAAATAATAAATGTATATTTCAATATTCATACCTGGACACAGATCACTATAACACAGCTCCCCCATAAACAGAGCCGAGCTAGAAACAGATAGCTCCCCCGTAATCAGCGAACAGTGACGAGCTAGAACTCAGATAGCTCCCCCGTAAAAGATGCATAGAACCTGTGGCCTGATAAATAATATTTTCCCAAAAGCACAACAAGCACCGACAGATATCCAAAAAGGCACACAGGCACACATACATTATTTCTCCCCCTTTTGTCAGTTAACAATATGACGACGCATAGAAACTGTATATTTAAAAACATGTAAAGAGCAGTATAAACAATGAATAGGAGGCCAACCACACCAGGCAGAGAAGAAACAGTATAATGCTAATAAAATAAGTCACTGAAATAAAACGACGAATGAAAAAAAATAAAGTATCATCCACCAACCAAAATGTCAAGCACATCATCAAAGTAAGACATAAATTCAGTACAGTAATCCATAATAACTGAAATAACTAAAGCAACTAGGAAACTACGATCATCAGCAGCGGCAACATCAAACAAGCCAATCTCCGTCACGGAGCACGAGAGGGTCCTGGAACATCTGAAGGACCAGGGAAGGAGCGACGAGGGTCCACAAAAGCATCATCCGGATCCATATACCTCATGACCCACGGATCGTCTATGCGATGACCCGCGCGATCTGGATCCCGCTCAATAGGCACATGCAAATCAGGATGACGAGCAAGCGAGTACCGCATATCATGCAGAGAGTTCCCAAGGGCACTGATCTGCAAGGTGGTACGGTAATCCAGCTGCGTCCAGCGATCATCCTCAATAGCAAATCGATCGCGAAGCATAGTCTGAATAGACTCCAGGGTGGCAGGAGGAAGAGGGGCATCCTGACCGAGTGGAGGAGCGTCAGGCTCCTCATCAGCGGAGTGCTCAGATGACTCGGGAGAGGCCGCGACAGGCTGAAGGCGTCGCGCCTTGGATAGAAAAGCAGGTGCAGGCATAAATGGACAATCATGGATTGGAATGATGAAAGCACGAAAGACTAAAGGAAGATACAGAGGATAAACCAATGCTCTTGGTTTCTTCCGACAGGAGATCATCCATTCCATCATAGTCCGTGGAAAGTTGAATGGAATACGATAGTGGAGATGGTATAAGGCAGAAATCTCAAGATAAGTGACTTCATCAGTAGAGCCTGCCTTGGGCAAGATAGAATTAAACACGATGCGATGAAGTTCATAGAAGTAAGGAGTCAGGTGTTTGGCCTTCAGCTTGCGAGGACTTACGTTAGGAGCACATAAATCCTCCTTGAAACCTTCAAGGGAAGTACCGTCAACAAATTGGAGTTGACGTGCCTCCACAAGCTTGTCCCATACATCAAGATCCGGGAGAGCAAGAAAATCTCCCAACTCAGAATCAGTGAATGCAATGTCAATGCCAGCTACCCGTGAATAGATGCGGGTTGCATCATGAGTCATATTACAATAGAATTGTTGAATTGCACTATTGTAAATAACAGAATTTGAAGCAACAAGTTCGTCCAAGCAAAGATCACGGAATAAAGACTCATATTGAGCAAAAATAGAGAAGTTGACCGGATGACCCCCAAACACAGGACGAGTTCTAAAATCGCTAAACCATTCATTGGAGGCTTCTAGCGATACGAATAAGCGATCGTCGTAAGTGTTAGGGTCATTGGGATGAGGCGGATTGAACAACGGATGTATGGGTTGTTGTTCATCAACTTGTTCAACCGGAGGAGGAGGAACCGATGAGGAAGCACCCTCATTGCGATTCCTTCTCATTCTTTTGAACAAACGAGATGCCATTGTCAAGAAAATATGAGAACTTGGAAATGATAGGAAGAGAAAGATATACCTGAAAAGAGTACCAAACAGTCGAAGAGAATGTTGCAAAACCCCTTTTCCTTGAGTTTGAGAAGAAATAGAGCTCTCTAGGTCAAGAACTAGGGTTAGGGTTTGGAAGGAAGGAGGTGAAAGAGGTGGAGAAGAAGGAAACAATGGGAGGAGAGAGAGGAATCCCGAAAAAAATAGGTCTTTAGTCTTAGGTCGGGTGATTTAATGACCATTGGATGAGAATTGATCCAACGGCTGAGACAGATCCCGATTCTGGACCCTTGGGACCGAACTCGGCCCGAACTCTGATAGGGGCAGAGTTCGGCCCGAGTTCTGGTTCAATAGTCCAGAACTGAAAATAGGCAAAAGTCAGGAAGAAAATGTTTAATAAAAAACAAAATGATAGTCGGGGAAAACAAAGAGTGTTGAATGCAAATAAGAGGTATACAGAAAGTAGAATGAACTTTTAGAAAAAGTCAATTAGGCAATATTAAATTGAAACAAGCCATATAATAAATAAGGACATATATTGCAGTTCAATAGTCCAAATTTGCCATGGGTTAGCTGCAGGGGCCGGATCCCAGCTAGCGGTAGTCCTGAAGACTAGTGCACCGTGTCGCTTAGGCTTTTACGCCTTGTTGTCAGAAGGGCCCTTTCGGCTTGTACCCATACCAAATTCTTCGTAAAGGAATCACAATATACTCGATATTTACGCAGGTGAGTTTCAATTTATGACTGCTTCATCTAAGATTCCAAGTTCACGACAAAGAAAATTAAAGCGCTCTTCGGATAGTGGCTTAGTAAAGAAATCTGCTAGCTGATGATCAGTGTCAATAAATTCTAAGTTAATCGTGCCATTTTGCTGATGATCACGCAAAAAGTGGTGTCTGATCTCAATGTGTTTAGTGCGTGAGTGACAGACAGGGTTCTTAGTTAAATTGATGGCACTAGTATTGTCACAGAATATAGGAATATGCATGAAAGATAAATTGTAGTCTTCAAGGGTTTGCTTCATCCACAGGATTTGTGCACAACAACGCCCAGCTGCTATATATTCAGCCTCTGTTGTGGATAGTGCGACAGAATTCTGCTTTTTGCTAAACCATGAGACTAAAGCCTTTCCTAGCAAATGACACGTGCCGCTCGTACTTTTACGGTCGACCTTGCATCCAGCAAAGTCAGCATCAGAGTAACCAATGAGGTCAAATGATGTTGACTTGGGATACCACAGGCCCACTGTAACCGTACCTTTAAGGTATCGAAAGATACGCTTAACTGCGGTCATGTGCGATTCCTTAGGATTTGCTTGATATCTAGCACACAGGCAAACACTAAACATAATATCAGGGCGACTAGCAGTCAAATATAGTAAGCTGCCTATCATACCTCGATACTTACGTTGATCAACCGGTTTGCCGCTCTCATCTGGTTCAAGTTTGGTTGAAGTAGCCATAGGCGTACTGATTGGTTTGATGCTATCAAGATCGAACTTCTTCAGCATGTCCTTGGTGTACTTCGATTGACAGATGAAAGTTCCATTAGCCAGTTGTTTTACTTGCAGACCAAGAAAGTAGTTGAGCTCTCCCATCATGCTCATCTCAAATTCTGTCTGCATACACTTGGCAAATTCTTGACAAAGAGTTTCATCAGTAGACCCAAAAATAATATCATCAACATAAATCTGAATTAATAAAATGGTGTCTTTGAAAGATTTGATAAATAGTGTAGTGTCAATTTTCCCTTTAGAAAAACCTTTCTCAAGCAAGAAGCTGCTTAGCCTTTCATACCAAGCTCTGGGAGCTTGTTTAAGGCCATAAAGCGCTTTCTTCAGCTTGAACACATGGTCGGGAAATTTGTGATTTTCAAAGCCAGGGGGTTGTTTAACATAAACTTCCTCCTTAATAAAACCATTCAAGAAAGCACTTTTAACATCCATTTGAAATAATTTAAAGTTCTGATGATTGGCAAAAGCACAAAGCATCCGAATGGATTCTAGTCTAGCAACCGGAGCATACGTCTCATCGTAGTCGATACCTTCCTCTTGGTTGTATCCTTGAGCTACTAGACGAGCTTTGTTCCGTGTGACTGAACCATCTTCATTTACTTTGTTTCTAAAAACCCATTTAGTACCAATGATTGAGTGATTAGCCGGTCTAGGAACTAGTTCCCATACTTGGCTCCTCTCAAATTGGTTGAGTTCTTCTTGCATAGCAGAAATCCAAAATTCATCAGTAAAAGCTTCAGAAATGTTTTTAGGCTCTACTTGTGAAATAAAGGCAGTGCTAGCAATAGAGTCTCTTAATGATGATCTTGTAGTAACTCCACGTGATACTTCACCTATGACTAAATTTTCTGGATGAGAAGGTTTGAAAGAAAATTTCTTAGGCAAACCATCCAGAGAATTAGTTTTGGTAGGAGTATTCATTGGAGTGGAAGTTGATGGCTCAACATCATCATCAAGAGTATTTGCTGCACTGTTATCTTCATCAAAAGTCACATTAGTTGACTCTTCCACAATAAGTGAGCGTTTATTGAAAACTCTATATCCCTTACTCTTGGCGGCATACCCAAGAAAGATACCATCGTCAGCTTTGGCATCAAATTTGCCTAAGTTGTCTTTGGTGTTAAGGATAAAACATCTGCAGCCAAAAACTTTAAAATAGGAAACATTTGGGGTTCTCCCAAACCAAAGCTCATAGGGTGTTTTCTTCGTAATGGGACGAATAAGCACCCTATTCAAAATGTGGCATGCTGTACTTACAGCCTCAGCCCAAAAATATTTCGGAAGAGAAAATTTATTCAACATGACTCTAGCCATATCGCCAAGAGTCCTATTCTTCCGCTCCACAACACCATTTTGTTGAGGAGTTCTCGGACAAGAAAATTCATGATCAAAACCATTTGTATTACAAAAATTTTCAAAATCAGAATTTACGAATTCGCCTCCATGATCACTTCGGATTCGAGTAATCATGTAGCCTTTTTCGTTTTGAACTTTCTTTACAAAGATTTTGAAAACAGAAATAGCTTCGCTTTTATTAGCGAGAAAGAAAACCCAAGTAAATCTTGAAAAATCATCAATAATCACAAAAGCATATAGCTTGCCACCAAGACTAGCTATTCTACTAGGCCCAAATAAATCCATATGAAGTAATTGCAGAGGTCTAGTGGTACTTACAGAGTTAATGGAATGAAATGAGGATTTTGTGGCTTTGTTTAGTTCACATTCTGCACATACCGTGTCCTTTTTGAATGTGATTTCTGGCAATCCTCTTACTAGCTTCTTGGTCGATAGTCTGGATATAGTATCCATATTAGCGTGACCAAGACGCTGATGCCATAGTAGTCGTTCGTCTTTGTGGGCATATAAACATCTACCTGCATGGTTAGTATTTATAGAGAGATAGAAAATATAGATATTGTCCTCTCTTTTTCCTTCAAAAACAATGTCTCCTGTTGACCTATCATAGATATAGCAACAGTTTTGTCCAAAGTTAATATCATATCCATGATCAGCAAGATGGCTAATGCTGAGCAGGTTATGCTTTAACTCGGTCACCAGGCAGACATCCTTTATGACAGGAGAAGGAGGATGACCAATGATACCGTTACCTATTATGTGCCCTCTGAGATTGTTACCGAAGGATACGTATCCTTCTCTTTTCATCGATAGTGATGCAAAAAGATTTGCGTCTCCCGTCATATGTCGCGAGCATCCACTATCGAGAATCCACTTACTTTCAGTTGAAGAGGGAAGGTCCACCTACATCAAGAGTAGATGTGACCTTTGGTACCCAGTTTCTTGAGGGTCCTGAAAAGTTAGTCTTCGGAAACCATGCATATACTTTCTTGTCTACAAGTCTTCTAACTCTACACTGTGGTGAGATGTGTCCATGTGATCCACAGTAGGTACAGATAGTATTTTTATTTATACTGGGAGCATGTGAATGATATCTATAAGTACCAGGATGAGGATGATGTGAGGAGTTAGCATGGTAATGATGACTATGCATAGAGTGAGTGGTATGGTCATGATGTCTATGTGGCATAGCATGATAATATTGTCTATGAGGAGTGGCATGCTGAAAATGTCTATATGGTATAGTGTGATGTTGTGGCATGACATGATGATTTTGCCTATGTGACATATCATGATGATTTTGTCTACGTGGCATGGCATGTTGATGTGGCATGGTATGATGTCTATATGTGGAGTGATATTGGCTGTGTCTTTGTGCAGTATGATGTGTATGAGGAGTATTCTTACGTGCACGTGATTGAAAGTTTGTGTACATAAAAGCATGGTTATGTGTTTTATGAGAATGATGAGATTGACTAGCATGAGTGGTGTTGTGCCCATGTGATTGGGTTTGAGGTTGAGCAACCTGTTTTCCCAATTTAGTTTCTAATCTTTTAGAAACAGCTTGCAATTCATCAACTTTAGTATTCAGACCATATATCTTAGTCATAGAGATTTTGTGTCTACTCTTTTCTTCAGCAAGCAACGTGTTAAGAGTAGTGATCTCTTAAGCTTGTTGCTCAATACGTGTTTCAGCATCGTGTAAGCTTATTTTAAGCTTCGATACTTCATTTGTGGCATCAGTGGAAGAAGTGTCTCTAACATTATCAAGAAGTGAAGACATACTTTGTATCTCGTCTTCAAGACTTTTGATTTTGTCCTTGGCATGCTTGTATTTACCGATGACCTTTTTGTGATCATCAAGTAAATCAGTGAAAGCATCGCCAAGTTCATCAAAAGAGAAGTCATCTAAAGTTTCGTTTGATACCTTGGTGGAATTTGCCATGAGGCATACATTTGCTTTGTCTTGAGGAGATTTCTTTTCTTCCTCGGAGTCACTTGCTTCGCTTTCATGCCAAATGCTTGTGTTGGCATATCTTTTTGATGAGTTCTTTTTGTAGGGCTTTTCATACCGGTTGCTCTTCTTTAAGAGTGGACAGTCTCTCCTGACGTGTCCAGTCTTTTTGCAACCATAGCAGGTTGGCTCTTCTTCATCGTCTTCTTGTGGTTCCTTCTTTCTTTGATTAAAGCGAAGGAATTTCTTGAAGTTACGTACCATGAGAGCTTGGTCTTCATCATCTGAGTTATCGTCTTCAGTTTCATCGTGATCAACCTTTCGTCGATGAGCTTTGAGTGCGATCTCCCTAGTCTTTGGAGCAGGCTCTTCAAAGTCCTTGAGGTCAAGCTCGTGAGTCATGAGCTTGCCCATCAAAGTCTCCATAGACATAGTTGTGAGATCGTTCCCTTCTATGATGGCTGTCACCTTAGGGTTCCAAATCTTTGGTAACCCTCTGAGTAGCTTGCGGATCTTTTCATGGTTTGAGTACTGCTTACCAAGCGAGGATAACGGGTTGATGATGTCGAGAAATCTTGTAAACATTTGAGTGATCGTCTCATTTGGCTTCATCTTGAAGGCTTCGTACTCTTGAGTGAGGCGGCTTATTTTTGATTCCTTGACTTGAGTGGTTCCTTCATGCGTCACTTCTAGAAGTCTCCATACTTCATGAGCAGTGGTGCATGTAGAGACCCTGTTAAACTCGTTCCTGTCTATAGCACAGAATAAAGCATTAATAGCCCTAGCATCTAGACTTGCCTGTTTCTTCTCCTCGACAGAATATTTGTCGTGTGGTTTCTCAATGAGGTCACCATCGACAACTATTCTGGCGGGCTTTTTGTAACCATCAGTTACGACAGTCCACAGGTCAAAGTCTAGAGACTTCAGATAAAAACTCATCCTTGTTTTCCAATATGTATAGTTAGTCCCATCAAATAGGGGAGGCCTATGAGTGGACTGACCTTCACCATGATTGGAGATCAAGGATTGTGTGGTTGCCATGGATCAGCTCTTAGGATGTTAATCCTTATAAAGAGAACAGAGCTCTGATACCAATTGAAGAACAGTTTGGCAACTCTAGAGGGGGGGTGAATAGAGTTTATATAAAAATAACCAATTAAAAAATAACTCTTTCACTAACAATGAATAATCAGAGTAGAATGCGGAATATAAAAGAGAAACAAGAGAGCATACGCAAACACGGCGATTTTAACCTGGTTTCCCTCGTGGAGGACTAGTCCAGGCCTGAGAACTCTAGCTCAGGATTAAATCCACTATTTGTGAAATAGTAGTTACAACCCGTGCCTTTACTTCAGAAGAGCACGTCAACTTCTTACAGAGAATCGCAGTGGCGATTTGCTTGGAATTGTCCAAGCGACTTCTTCACTCTTGCACAAGATTCCTAACTGAGAGATGCTGAGCACTCGAGACTTAGGAGGCTTGTGGCTAGTAGATGGGAAGGGTATGGCTTATTGAGCTTGTAGGAGAGAAGAGAAGAGAAGATTGAGTGAATGAAAATGAGAGAATTCATGCCCTATTTATACTGATTTTTGAGGCAGAATTCGGCCAGAATTCGGTTAGGGAAATTCAAAAATTTGGCCGTTGGACAGCTAGCAATCCAGCTAACCCTAAAATTAGGGTTCCTGATTTTTAGGAGACAGAGTTCGGCCCGAACTCTGTGTGGAGGCAGAGTTCGGCCCGAACTCTGTCTCCAGAGCACAGAGTGGAACAAAAGGGACTTGTGGGCAATTTTGTTTTGGTGGAGCTTTGGGATTTTGGGTAGGCTTATAAACTAAGTTCCAAGAGCTCAGCATTACTCAGAGTACATACTTCTAGACTCAATAAAATGCAAAAGTACAGACTCGAAAATACACTGAGATCGGAAGCTGAGCCGTCGTTTGTCCTGAACTGAATGCAGACGTCGTGTGTCGTATTGATTTTATACAGATATTATTTAGTCAATGTAGTCAATATCTGGTTGACTGTGACTTTGTGTCAACAGTCTAGATACATGAGAGTTTAACTACAAGCCATCAGTCTCTTATGGTCATGAATAAGCCTATTGTGTCAATCTCAAGCAAGTAATAATAGTTACAATATCTCAGAGCACCAAATATACAATAGTAAGGCGTCCCATACATTATATATTTGGATGATCATGAAGCTAGTCCTATAAAATGTCAAGACTAGCAAGAGTTTCAATAATACATGATCAACCCTAGGATTTGTCAAACATGTTACAGCCCGTAGGCAGACAGTAAATAAAGGTGCAATCGAGCTAACACGTGCTCGCCGGCTAAATTCCTCAAAAGAATAATTTTACAATAGAGTGGGAGAACAAAAGAAAACCCACTCGTTGCCTTGGTTACGCCTGGTGGTCACCATCTGGTTGGAAGGTAGGTAGATCCTCTGGAGCTGCTCCGATATCTGGCTATACAAAACCAGCTGGGTCAGACCCCAGAAAGAGCAAGTGTCACAAAGGAGGCTTCACTTAGAAACTAAACCAGCATATCATAAATGAATATTAAAGATAATTATAAAGATGCTGATAATAACAGGAATAATAATAATAAATTGAGCACGAGGAAACCATTCAAGTAGCCAGATTGCAACCCTTAAACCAAACAAGGACCGGAGTTGCAACCCTTCACTTGAATAGATACCCATCTCAAATACTTGTTGGTAAAGTAATAAGATAATAAACGAAGAAAGGACGCAGAACTGTTCCGGGAGCTAGGTTACAACCCTTAAACCAAACAATGACCGGGGTTGTAACCCTTCGCCTGAACAGAACTTGACCCCTGATCATTATTGTTCAGAAAAGCATAAATAATCATGATATTGAAGTAAGGTAAAATATGACGAGCATGACATGGGGTACAATAAGACAATAAACGAAGAGAGGACACAGAACTATTCCGAGAGCCAGGTTACAACCCTTAAACCAAACAAGGACCGGGGTTGTAACCCTTCGCCTGAACAGAATTGGACCCCTGATCATTATTGTTAAGGCGAGCATAAGTAATCATGTCATATCATAATCTTGTACAGAATCAGGATGAGACAAAGCTGGCTAGACTCCATTTAATCAATCACGGCCAAGCAAAGAGTACGACTTGATACTTTAACTAACTAGGTGTAGAAGCATGGAAAAATAACAAGTAAAATCCATGCAGCTCAAAGGGAATCTCATACGGCTCAGAAAATCACTTAGAGCTTCATGCGG
This sequence comes from Iris pallida, assembly GCA_029216955.1. Lineage (NCBI taxonomy): Eukaryota > Viridiplantae > Streptophyta > Magnoliopsida > Asparagales > Iridaceae > Iris > Iris pallida. The sequence goes on along the minus strand of JANAVB010044018.1, from coordinate 70,702 downwards.
CTCACAAATCCTTTAGAGCTTTATGCGGCTCATAAGTCCCTTATAGCTTCATGCAGCTCAGAAGTCCCTGAGAGCTCTATGCGACTCAAAAAAGCCACGTGGCCGTGGGTAGTTCAAAAGCAGGCTTCCACAGCTGGCCATCATTACTATGTGCAGCTGGCTCATTTAATGCTCTGACGCAATGTAGCAGCCCTGACACAACCGATTGACGGCTTTGACATAAAGGTGAAATGATGACTCTTGACGTGCTTCTAGAGAGACGAGGAAAATCATTATAGCTGGCACGATCCACCCATTTCCAAAGCTCTTTATGCGACTCAGTTGCAAAGACTTCTATGCGGCTCAGTTAAAGGACCAACATGCGGCTCAGTTGTAAAGACTTCCATGCGGCTCAGTTGCAAGGACGTTCATGCGGGTCAGTTGTAAGGACGTCTATGCGGCTCAGTTGTAAGGACCTCCATGCGGTTCAGATTAAAGGACGTCCATACGGCTCAGTTATAAGGACCTCCATGCGGTTCAGATTAAAGGACTAACATGCGGTTCAGATAAGGCCACCCTTATGCGGCTCTGACACGAGGCCGCACTCATGCGGCTCAACTATGACTGTCCTCCATGCGGCTCGCAGCAGTCGGGACACGTGGCAGGAGTTGATCAAATCTCAACAATGGCAATCGATATAACAGGCAGTTGGGACACGTGGCAAGAGATTGACCAAGATTTATTCACTTGGATTTGCTGACATCAACAAATCATCACAATACGAATTTATTGCAATCAATATTAACTACCCAAATCGATTTCTAACAAACCATACAGATTTGGCACAATATAACATTAACTGCCCAGATTTGTTACAATCAACATTAACAGCCCGGATTGATTTTCAACAAACAGGATCAAGACAAATCTTAACGAATCCCTAACTACCCACTTTTCAAGGAATAATTACTGCACACCCTACTTATCACAAAGTCCTATAAATAGCAAGGTGTCATTCCCTTGCAAAAGGGCCTGGAGAGAGAGAACGGTGAAAAGCACAGAGGAGCAGTCGCACAGAGCCCGAGCAGAGAGACTAGCAACCCCCGCCCACAAAAAGAGCATTTCTTCTCCGGAGCCGAAGGTGCGTTCGATCATCCAAGGAGTAAGGCAGAGTTGTCGTCACTCTCCCGAGCCTCTATCGTCACCCCCCTGAATCAAAAATAAACAATTGTACTTTAGATTGCTATTCCTAGGTTTTTCCTAGGCTCTCTTTTGTACGAGCGAGTTTGTATTGTGAAGTAAAAGTCCAGTCCTCCCATAAAGATGTTCTGTTCTTTTATAATCAATGGCAAACACGATGGTGACTCTGCTGGGGACTAACTTCTCCACGGCTGAGAAGTTGGTGACGCAATCGGACGCAGCTAAACTTAGCTCCATACAACAGATGCTGGTCGTCCGCTTTGACCAATAGGCTTTTGAAGAAATGCTCTCCGACGGGAATGCTGGCCCGGTCAAGAAGCGAGCCAGCACGAAGAAGGCCCGCAGGGAGTGAAGGCCCAAATTATTTGCTCCTCCTCAAGCTCTGGACGAAGTGTTCTCTGCTGTCCAGGACAGCAGAGATTCGCATGCGGCCCCACTTCAGGCCACAGAGGACCCTGCTGTTCTCAAGTCTGGCAGAGGAAAGCACTACGATGCTGGACTTGAGTAAGCAAATGGGGACTCTATACGGTCCAGGAAGAAGCCGCATAAGTGTGCCAGCCGCATGAAGAAGGCTCATGCGGCCAACAAGTCCAGCCGTATGAAGACTCATGCGGCCACTAAATCCAGCAGCATGAATGCTGACATGGCGAGCAGATCCAGCCGCATGAATGCTGATGTGGTCAACAGATCCAGCCACATGAATGTGGATGTGCCCAACGGATCCAGCCGCATGAATGCTGATGTGGCTAACGGATCTAGCCACATGAATGCTGATGTCGCTAACAGATCCAGCCGTATGAATGCTGATGTGGACAACAGATCCAGCCGTATGAATGTTGCTGTGGCCAACAGATCCAGCCACATGAATTCTTATGCGGCCATAAATGCCAGCCGCATTAATGCTCCATGCGGCTCGTGTTTAGTCTTTGACCGCCTCTCATGCGGTCCTGACTCCAGATGCTCCTAAAAAAATGTGTCAGACTCTGTGCGGCACCATTTGGACTCTTCCTATTATGCACCCTCGGGTGCTAGAGTGAAGAAGTCTAGGACAGCGTGGGCTAGGCGAGCTCAGTCAGCTGTCCCAACCTCTGACCATCCGAGCGCTCCGCTTACTGTTATGCGGGCCTCCGATGGAAAGTTGTACCGAAACAATCGAGTCCAGCCCCCGGCGGCAAACGGACAGAGTGGTTCCCAAGAGTCTTCCAACAATCAGGGAGCAAACATGGTGCCAACACACTGAGATGCTCGGGAATCCCGAGCCCACAAAACGGGTGTAAAAGTTGCTCGAGACGCACCTGACTTGCGTGACGTGATCCTTCACAAGCGTAAAGAAAGAGAAGAAGCTTCAGTGTGCAGAGAGTCTTTCCATGGATATCACTGCACCCAAGTCATTGTCAACTACTGCTGCAACAACGCGGCAGTACAAGAAGACCGGCGGTCCGTCTTCCAACGACTGCAACACTAAAGCTCAGAAGACGAGGCGCGTCTCGTTACCTCCTGTAATTCTGCTCTGAAGATCACTGGCAGCGGGAGAGGAAAGAAAACAAACGTCTCCAGTCAAAAAATCTCAACCAGCATAACCAAGAAACTCTCTTCTAAGCGGTTGTCTACTATCGTTACAGGAGGAGTTTACCAAGGTACCCGCTCAAAGACGAAATCTGCCACACTTGGAGATTCGTCGTCCACATCTCTGGGAGGCGCTGGAGCCGGGGGTAGCACTCCTCCGAACATCCACGAAAATCCGATGTTCCAAGAAGATAATCCAGTAGAAACGGTTCCCCCAACAGATGCAGCAGGTTCCGACGTCCCCGAGGACGTCCACGGGTCCCAGGACGAGGCAAGCTCTGAAGCTGGGGGTACCACTCCTTCTGAGTCTGAACCAGAGGAGAACATTCCCACATACCCTGACGACTTCTCTATACAAGGCTATGACTCAGAGGGCACGTCCTCCACCATTTTTTCCATCTCTCCTCGTGTGAGGATGGTGTTCATGATGGACAGCAACCAAGACGGTCCCAGTGATCGCAAACGCATCGACACTCTGGAGGCCATACTTTATACCATGGTCAAATCCGTGGACGAGATTAAAGAGGCTCTACCGACTCTGCAAGGAAGGACGCCTGGCCAAACAAGCTTGGGTCCCGCGGTCAATGCAGACTCAAACTCAACTGCGCCAAACCCGGGCAACAATCCTCCTACGATGATGGCTCTCACCACTGCAGATGAGGCCAGGGAGGCGAGATGAGAGGTCCAGGAGCTCCGGGCCATGTTTCACGCCCGAGAAACTTCCCAAGACCTCAGAATATGACAACCGTATCCCTCTGCATGGAGAGATGTCCCCTTTCCACCAAGATATAAGCTATTTAACATCAATCCATATGATGGGAAGATCTCTGCAAGCCGGTTGTCACGCCCCAGAACCAGAATACTGGAGAGCGGGGGCGAACATAGCCAGCTACGTATATTGAAATGAAGTCCATCTCGCTAAACGGTCATGGCTGTCTAGATATGAGGGTTTACTACAAGCCAACAGTCTCTTAAGGTCAAGCCTACTGTCTCAATCTCAAACAAATAATATAATTACAAGATGTTTGACCACCAAATATACAATAAAAGGCGTCCCAAATATTACATATCAGCTGATCATGAAGCTAGTCGTACAAAATGCTAGGACTAGCAAGAGTTAAGTCATACATGATCAACCCTAGGATTTGTTAATCATGTTTACAGCCCGTAGGCAGACAGTAAGTAAAAGTGCATCGAGCTAACAGGTGCTCGTCGGCTAAACGCCTCAAAAGAATAACTTTACAACAGAGTGAGCGAAACAAAATAGAAAACCCACTCGTAGCCCGGGTTCCTTCTAGTCGCCACCATCGGGCTGGAGGTTCGGAAGATCCTCGGGTGCTGCTCCGAAATCTGGCCACACAAAACCAGCTGGGTCAAACCCCAGAAAGAGCAAGTGCCACAAAGGAGGCCACAAAATAAGAACAAAAGCCAGCATATCAGAACATAAGAAAAGAAATAAAAGAAGGTACAAGTAAATAAAGAGTGCAACAGGACAATAAACGACTAGTGACGTGGGACCATTCCGGGAGCCAGGTTACAACCCTTAAACCAGACAAGGACCGAGGTTGTAACCATTCGCCTGAATAGCACTCTGTCTCTACCCATTTATTGTTTAATATAAGTAAAACAAGCATGTACAAGAGTAGCCAGGTACAGGGACTAGACAAGACTTAGACAAGGCTGGACTCCATCCATTCACAAGCGGCCAAGCAATTACTACGGCTTACTACTTAACTAACTAGGGTTATCACAAGCCTTAATTACTAACAAGATGCAATGAGAATTTTCCAGTCCCAAGCCCTGCAGACCATCTAGTTATCCTTTCGCGGGTTGAGAGTATGGTTGGGTACATCGCCCCGGAGACGATATACCCTTAGGTGACTTAGAGGGTGCAACACATGACAGTGCGCTGGAAATGTGCTCTACTCGTCGGCAAGCTACAAGTCCAATTAAGAGCGCCCAGATAACGAGATTGCCTGTGACTGGAAATTCTCTATGAACTATAGTTTGATCTAGTCATTAGCCTAATCCATATTCAGTATGAATCCCTGACCGTGGGAACCAGGGAGTCACGTCCTAGACATGATGCAAGATAAGACAAATGGATTGCACAAGCAAGCAAGCAGGAACACCCACGGTGTCAAGTTGATTATACGAGTCAAGTTAGCTGTCGCAACAGCATCAAGTCAAGTCAAGTTACAAGTTACAAGTCAAGTCAAGTCAGGAGTGCGCCGCCACGGGCCACTATCAAGTTATCAAGATAAATCATGTCAGGGTACTTGTCAGGAGTGCGCCACGACGGGCCACTATCATGTCAGGTTGGTCATGTCAAGAGTGCACCACTATGGGTTACTGTCGTGTTATGCTAGTTCCTTGTCATACCATGCCATGTACAATAGTCATTCCAAACATGTTAAGTAAAATCAAGTTCATGACAAAAGGCGTAAGGATATAAAATGGGCGTAAAATATCTAATAAAATATCAATATACAGGGCTATAGAAGAGCCAAGCTTAAAGAAATAAAACCAAAACTCCAAGAGCCAATGGATTGCGCAAGGGGTCAGGGGGTTGGATTGTGCAGGGTGTCAGCTGCACAGGGTGCCAAGTGCGCAGGGGCACAGGGCGCAGGGGCAGATGGCGCATGGGTCAGATTGTGTATGAACAGACTGCGCAGGAGTGAACTGCGCAGGGGTGGATTGCGCATGAGAAGACTGCGCAGGAGTGAACTGCGCAGGGTGAAGTGCGCAGGAATGGTTGGCGCATGGGGCTGAGCGCAGTTCACAATAGGGCAAGCTGCGTGGTCGGCACTGCGCTAAAGAGCGCAGGCCGAGAGGGGCTGCGCAGTCCAGCACTGCGCTAAAGAGCGCAGGCTGTAGGCTGCTACTCCAGGCCGAGAAGAACACCAAGAACACCAAGAATTCAAATTTTCATATCTTTGTCAAATCAAAGCCAAATCTAGATTTTCAAAGTTCTAACTTGAGTAAAATTGAATTCTCTTCCACATGGAAGCATCAAAACAAACAAAAATCTAAGTTTAATAGATCAAAACCATGTAAATCCGAAAATAGTTAAAACTTAGATCTAGAACAATGGAGACTCCAAATCACAAAATGTCAAGCACTAATATTGATCACCATGGCCTAATCTAGCTAATGAACAAATAAAATGTGGTTCTCATGTGGTGGCAAGGTGCACTTGCCTATGGGTGTTGGTGAGTTGTGTACAGAAAGGAAGAAGAAGAAGATGGAAAAATAAATGAGAGAATTATGGAGGAGAAAGAAAAGTAGTTAGAGTTTTAATGAGGGTGGGTTGTGTTGTGTTGAGGGTGGAGTATTGGTTAAAGTGCTCCAATACATGTTAAACCAAACCAAACCAAATCAAACAAATTCTCCTCCATAAAATAAAACCAAGTCAGGTAAAACCCAATTACGAGAACCAAAATCTGCAAGTCAAGCCAATTACAAGTACATGCCAAAATCCGAAAAAATAAATACAGGTCTGAAATACATGCAAGCTTGACAAAATACGTATTCAGAATATGGGTGTTACACCGGTACATCACTTACTTCGAGGTCACAACCAACCATCTTCTCCATGACGACGCCATCCTTACGTGATTGTTTATCGGGGCATTGGAAGGGGTCGCCTTCGACTGGTACCACAATTTGCCGGACAACTGTATCTATTCCTTCGTCGACTTCAAACGTATGTTCCTGGAGAGGTTCTACGAAGTAGGACAAGACGTGACGATGACCACCCTCATGGACGTTGTTCAGGGAGAAAATGAGCTGACAAGGAACTATATTGAGCGGTTTCGCCAAACCACGATAAAGTTGTATTCCGGTAACCCTGATTCCTCCTTAATTAAAATTTGCCAAAAGAGGCTGCTCCCCATAATCAGTCTTTGGATGGGCGAAAGTCAGTTTAAGGACTGGAAGACGTTCATCATCAGTGCCACTAGCGCAGAAGACAAGTTGAAGAAAGCTCGCCAATTGGGACTGCACATCTCGGAGGGAGAGGACAAGGGTAAACGCCCTAATGCCAACAACAACAACGATGGAAATTCCTCCAACAACCGAGACAACAAGGGCAAACAGGCTATGGTGGTCGACACAGCCCCGAAACCCGAACCAAAGTCGACAGAAAAGCAGTGGCCTCAGATGACCTACTCCTTCGAGGACAGCCATGTCAAGCCCATCTTGGACATGCTCATACAAGAGGGTAGAGTTCAGCTCCCTCCACCAAGACGGAAACCTCGGTCGGCAGAAATGGAGAGCCCTAAGTACTGTCACTATCATCGCTATGTACACCATGCTACGCAAGACTGCTTGATACATCCAGCATCTCATCGATTCTAAGGCCCTGGCCATTAATTTCGAAGAGGTAACCGTGACAGCCAATATGGTGTCAGTACAGTTTGGCAGCTTCCCTCCGACAAAGACTCAAGATAGAGTAGTACCTATCCCCAAGGCAAAGATGAAGGTCGATAACCTTCCACCTCACCGAGACCAGGCCGCTGGTCTAATGTCTCTTACCATGTCACGAGGGAAGATCATGTGGATCCATCCAGACTTGGTACCTGAAGTGACTCAGTCCACACCACCCTCCACCAATAAGAAGAAGAGTGGGAAAGTCAAATCCTGTCGTACAATCTTGGTAGATGTCGAAGAAGCTACAACTGTCGTCACCCGGTCAGGTGCATAATCCCAACCTACACCGGATAACTTGGCTGAAGATCATCAGCCGGCTACTGCTGATGCTCCAGGATCTTCTCAGCCTCCGGCGACCGACAAGCCTAGGCCGAAGGAGACTCGCTTTGACAAACCACTCCGAAAAGAGGTACCTTATGGGCTGGAGAGGCCCTACAACTTTAACATCTTGGCACAATTGGCCAACAAACTAGCCAAATTATCGTTATACTAGCTCCGGAGACTCTCCAAAGATGTTCGCATTGCACTGAGCGAGGCACTCCAGAATACCGACGCATATCTGGCTTAGTCCAATATCACTGGGAGAGATCGCCTGCAGATCTTCAAGACAGCGCTTGCACAAGTATAATGCCCAACATTGTCTTTACTCCGCAGGATATGCTTATCAAGACCAACCTGTATGATCGCCCTCTGTATTATACTGGATACGTTAGCGACATCAAGGTGGATCGGATGCATATTGATCCATGTTCTTCCATAAGCATCATCCCGAAGAGCCTGCTGCACCACCTGGGCATCCCAATGCATTGCTTGACGCCGATAAGCACTACCATAAGCGGTTTCAATTAAGGCAAAAGCTATCCGATCGGAAAGATTTGCCTGAAGTGCCAAATCGGCGACCTTCAGTCAGAAGTGACCTGTTATGTCATAGATGTGGACACTTCCTACAATATTCTCCTGGGGCATCCTTGGATACACGATTACATGATCGTGCCTTCCATACTGCACCAGTATTTCAAGTATGTCGACAAGCACGGCTTTGTGAGGATAGAATTTGCTGACGTCGATCCCTTTAAAGGGGTCGAATCCTACTACTCAGACTCATGCTTGTACGAGAAGTCGAAAAGGCACCTTGTCGAAGGAGATACTCAAGTTCAAACTTAGGCAACAACTGGATCGGAAGAACCTCTGACTATCCACCTCCAAGCCCACAAACCTGGCAGAACTGCACCCCTTACAGCCACTCTGCGTAAGGATGCAATCAGCCTCTCTGCACATGAGGAGCAGATGATAATCCGACTGCCAAGGTCTGGCCAAGCGCCAAGGCCTACGACAGAGCCACTGACAATCAGGATGCCTAGAGCCAGCCAGCAACAAATAGAGGAGCTCAATCCCTCTGTCAAGCCGATGACGATTCGTCTTCCCAGAATGAATCGGCAGCTAAATGCGAAGCCGGGGACTGCAAGTGAGCCAACAACTCCCCGTCTCACACCAAATACTAAGCTGGGGGTCGCTAGTACGCCTACGACTCTACGTTCTGCTCCACCAGTGGAGCCCCTGATGATTAAGCTGTCCAAGTCATCCTTCCAGTCTTTATTGATACAGGGGGTAGCCGAAAAAAGTCAGAGCCGGCCAAGTATGTGGCTGCTCACACTGATGATCCATCTGCAGATGATGTAATTCCACTGGAAAAGATATCTTACTTCATCAATAAAGGACTATCTTTGAACTACCTCGAGCATGATAAGCTTTGTACAATGTATGCCATAGAACACGGTATAGGCACCCACCTATACACACAGGTGACAAATGTCGACATCGCAAATCAACTTAGTCCAGTAGAAAATGCTTACCACATAATTGAGGGAGAGGATCATCCAATCATCTTCGGCCGAAAGAATGATCCACAGCCCTTCAGGATAAAAGAAGTTGATCTCGAACCCGACACCGGGAGACTGCCCCTTTATCTATATAGTTCCCGATCCAAGTACCCCATGCAAAAATAGGGGTATGATCTGGAAACTATGCCAGGCTTGAACTATGGCACTGGACGGCGGCTACCCTTATAGTTATCGATTCCGGCAGGGAAACCACGAGATTACTACAACAAGACCAGATGTGGGCTAGGTTATGTTACACCTGCAACAACTCCTGAAAGCTCAGATGAGGAATACGACTGGCATTCGCATTCAACTGGATCACCCACTTTCGATTCAGATGTAAGCATAGGGGACGTATTTAGGCAAGCTCTGTCTGTCAATATGGCATTTGCTAATGCCTACGAAGAATATAAAGATGTACCCAAACTTCTCAAGCTAGAAACTTAGGTCCAGCAACTAGACGCACTATGGAAGAAATGCTTCGAACTTCGTAAATCTTCCACTGAAGATGAGGTTATACAAGTTGACCTCGACGACGAATCCTCTCCAAAGCCAATCTTCGTCAGCAAAAGCCTGACAGACGAAGAGCGGGAGGCACTTTTGCAACTCGTCAGAGAGTACATTGACGTGTTTGCCTGGAGTTATGAAGACATGCCAGGGCTAGACCCTGAGGTCGCACTTCATAATCTGAACATTCGTCCGGACGCAAAGCCGATCAAATAACAACAAAGATATTTCCGCCCGGACATCATGAATTCTATCGAAGCTGAGGTCAACAAACTGATAGCCAGCGGCTTCATCCGGGAGGAGCAACATCCATACTGGGTCACCAACATAGTACCAGTCCTCAAGAAGAATGGAAAGATCCGAATTTGCATCGACTTCCGAAATCTAAATGAAGCTTGTCCTAAAGATGAGTTTCCTCTTTCCATCACGAACATCATGATCGAAACCACATGTAGCTTTGAGCACATGTCATTCATGGATGGCTTCTCAGGATACAACCAAATTAAGATTTTTTCTGACGACGAGAAGCATACATCATTACGAACACCGATTGGTGTGTACTGTTACACCGTCATGTCCTTCGGTTTAAAGAATGTCGGTGCCACATACCAACGAGCTATGAGCGTCATCTTCAGAGATCACCTACGTAAGACCGTAGAGTGTTACGTCGATGACATAGCTGTTAAAAGTTGTTCCAAGGAAGACCATCTGCAGGATCTGAGGACGGTATTCGACCTGATACGAGCGCACAACTTGAAGATGAATCCTACCAAATCCTTCTTGGGCGTATCTTGTAGAAAATTCCTGGGTTTTATTATTACTGCCCAGGGAATCCACATAGACCCTGAGAAGACGAAGACAATCATGGAGATGGGTCCCCCGAGAAATCTCCGTGAACTCCAAGGCCTTCAAGGGAGGCTAGCTTACATCAGGAGGTTTATCTCTAACCTCTCCAGACGATGTCAACCATTCACCCACCTCATGAAGAAGGGCATTTCATTCATATGGGATGAAGAATGCCAGCGTACCTTCGACAACATCACAGAATATCTGTCGAACCCTCTAGTCCTGGTGGTCCCTGTTGCTGGAAAACTATTCCTGCTCTATGTACGAGCAATGGAGCATTCTCTCGGTGCTTTGCTAGCACAAAACAATGATGCAGGCCATGAGCAAGCTATATATTACCTCAGCTTAATGATGATGGGGCCGGAGCATCGATACACTGTCGTAGAGAAGAAGTGCCTTGCTCTAGTTTTTGCCATTCAGAAGACATGATACTACGTCACGAGGAAAAACATCCATGTCGTATCAAGAGTTAACCCCCTCAGGGTCCTCATGACCAAGCCAGGTGCACTCAGCTCTCGGCTCGCTACCTGGGCGATATTATTGTCTCCCTACCACATGATCTTCGTCCCGCAGAAGGCTGTTAAAGGTCAAGCTTTGGCAGACTTTTTAGCAGCTCATCCAGGTTCAGATTCAACCAGAATAGACGAAGAGATTCCAGATGAGGTCGCCAATCAAACGTGGCCTCTCATGATACCGTATGGCGAATGTTCTTTGACGACGCTTGCAGAACTGGGCCCAAAGGCAACATCGTCGCTGGAGTCGGAGTGGTGCTGATTTCTTCCTCCGGGCCAGTGATTAATCGGGCTTACTCCCTTACAAAGCCCTATTCAAACAACGTGGCCGAGTACAACGCTTTGGTCATTGGCCTCCGACTTGCAAAAGAGCTGGAGGTAAAGTATCTTGAAGTATATGGCAATTCACTGTTAATCGTCAATCAGATCCGGGATTCATATGAAGTTCGCCATGAAGATATGATCCCCTATCACCAAATAGAGATTAACATCATTTTGTCATTTGAAGGGTTCTTCATAGAACATGTTCCCAGGCTCCAGAATATTAAAGCCGATGCCCTAGCAGGTCTTGCCGCTTCCTTAGCGGTTCCGAATCATGCTCACCACTTGGTTGACGTAATAGGCCGTGAATTGGTCTGTCCCAAGAACAATGTTTAATGTGTTAAGAGTTATTCCGCTCAGACGGTCGACGAAGCACCAGACTGGAGATAGCCATTCGTAGACTTCGTAGTCTATGGCATCTTGCTCGAGAATCCAAAGGAAGCCACTTCTATCAGAAGGCGTCCCCTCAGATTCTTCTACGATACAGAGACGAAAATACTATATCGGCGATCGTACGATGGATTACTACTTCGGTGTCTGTCAATTACAGAAGCCAAAGAAGCTGTACGTGAAGCTCACGACGGTGTCTGCGGGGCCCATCAGCTTGGCCCGAAATTGTAAGACCGCCTTCGCCGAATGGGCTATTACTGGCCCATGATGGTTGCAGATGCGATAGACTATGCAGGAAAGTACAAAGCCTATCAAGTCCACGCAGATTTCATCCACCAGCCATCCGAGTTTCTACATCCGACGGTGGCATCCTGGCCATTTGACGCAAGGAGAATGGACATCATTGGTCCGATCACTCCGCCTTTATCCCGAGGACATCACTTCATACTCGCAATTACAGATTACTTCTCTAAATAGGCAGAGGCTATTCCGCTGGCAGAAGTGAAGACTTCAAACGTGATCAACTTCCTCAAGCATTAAGTTATCTATCACTTTTGACTGCCCTGAAGGATCATCCACGACAACGGTCCGCAGTTCGCAAGCCACGCCTTCTATCGGTTCTGCAATAAACACCGAATCCAGAATATTGCTTCAATGCCGTACTATCCGACAGCGAATGGGTTGGCAGAAGCATTCAATAAAACTATAATCAAACTGCTCAAGAAGTTCGTGTCTTCAAACAAACACGACTGGAATAAGAAGCTTGGCGAATGCTTATGGGCGTACCGTACTATAATCTGGACGGCCACTGGGAACACACCATTCTCTCTAGTGTATGGGAGTGAGGCAGTTCTCCCACTGGAGATTCAAATCCCTTCACTCCGCGTTGCCCTTACAAATCGATTAACAATGGATGATAATCACCATCGCCGGTTATAAGAGTTTGAGGCTCTAGATAAGAAATGCCTGTTAGCTCAACAATGAATCGAGATATACCAAGCACGTATCTCGGAAGCTTTTAACAGGAAGGTTAAAATCAGAACATTCCAAGTGGGCGATCTCGTTCTGGCAGTTCGGAGGCCAATGGTTATGACTCACAAAACCGCCAGCAAATTCCAGCCAAAGTGGAAAGGCCCATTTGTCATCGAGGCTGTATTCTCCAATGGTGCTTACCGCCTCGCAAAAAAAAATAGAGACTTGCTCATGTTGTCCATCAACGGCAAGTTCCTGAAGAAGTATTATGTCTAAAACGACATTCTCTAAATCTTCCAGATTGTTGAGTTATGTACCCTCTGGTACCGCTGAACTAACACTCTGACTCCAAATCTTCCAGATTGTTGAGTTATATACCCTCTGGTACCGCTGAACTTACACTCTGACTCCAAATCTTCCAGATTGTTGAGTTATGTACCCGCAAGTACCGCTGAACTTACGCTCTGGTCACTCCAGATGAATCTATATCGTATCGTTTGGGTAGTAAGTCATGTATGATCATACCTCTGAACTTTCTTCCTAAAAGAGCATCTTTCTCATGATCTATTACCTGCACTTTCAGTACGTAAAAAGGGTTACAGATCCACAAATTTCCCGAAACAACCACGTCGATGTCACCTCTGAGTTGTTTCACTTCCATAAAAAATAAACCGCCCCTCACGTAGAACTTCCACGTCCATATTACCTCTGAGTTGTTCTATGTACCCTTCATAGAGTCCACTCCTACCACGTCCTGATTACCTCTGAGTAGGAAGGCTCCATTGAAGAAATCCTTATATTTACCACGTCCTTATTACCTCTGAGTAAGTATGTTAGTTTTCTCTCAACTTATTATCCGTACCCAAGACCGGAGTACGCCAAGGATAATAGGCCCACAAATGTCCTCTGTTGACCACAAATGTCCTTTGTTGACCACAAATGTCCTCAGTTGACCATAAATGTTCTCAGTTGACCACAAATGTCCTCTGTTGACCACAAATGTCCTCTGTGACCATAAATCTTGTACTAAGTCCTCTAGTACATGCAGCTCCTTTCTCATCATGCATCTGGGGCCCAGCTGCCCCATGGTACTCTTTCGTTCGATACCAAGAACTTCCATGGTCACCTTTACCGTAGAATTGTTCTAGGTATCCCCAATCAAACTTTTTATCCGTACCTAAAACCAAGGTATGCCAAAGGTAATAGGTCCACAAATAGCCCCCCAGTGGGGCAAACATCACAAATACCAAAGATACAGTACAAGCACAATAGATGATGGATGATGAAAATATAGTCATTTATTGAAAAGCAAAAGTACTACATATTCGGGGACCACGTCCTTATCAAAACGAATAAAAATGACAAAGAAAGAAAGAAAAAAAAAATACCGACTATGGTTCGGCTATACATAATTCTCTGAGTCGATCCCTCAGCACGGCGGTCGACCGCTCAAATCGCAGCTTGGCCCGGCGCTCAGCCTCCTGAGCCAGCCGCTCTGCATCCTCCAGATGCGTATGGGCCTGCCAGCCATCTTCGAGTCTCTTCAGAGCACGCTCAAGGCCAGCAGAAGCTCGGGTGACCTTTTTGGCCTCCTGAACGATTAGCTCTTTACCCGCACGGGAGGCCTCGAGCTCAGATTCCAAGAAATCCAGCTTCCTCTGGAGCTCGAGGATCTGCTCCCTCGTATCGATTATTCTGTGAGAGGCGGCCGCCTCCTGAGCAATGCAATCCTTGCTCATGCGGCTCAGCTGATCGTACTGAACAGACAGATTATCGAGGTCCTTTATGATAACCGGCTTAGATGTATCTCGTGCGGTCTGTACCTTCTCCACGACAGTGATGAGGAAGGCACGCTCCTGATCTATTGCTGAAGATAGATCAACTTGCCGCAGTCCCTGATACTGAGCCACCAGCTGATCAGCTTCCAGCAATTTAGGTTCCAGCAGCTCCACTATCTCCGCCCCACCGGGAAGGGTTCTAAGAATTTCAATCTGGCCACGAGCGCAATGACGTGCCAGGGCAAAAGAGGTCCCCCTCTCTACAGCAGCTTCGACTCCTCGCCTCAGGTGACGGTAGAAACTGTCAACCACATCTCTTGACGATTCATCCAGAACTTCCGAAGAAGACGGCGTCAAAGGAAAGTGGCTGGCAGAGTCGAAGAAGATGCAACGGAACTTGATGCCCCTGCCACGAGGGAAACAAATTTCGAGCGAAAGGATGCTTGAATAGCGGCCAATTCTTCTTCCGCAGTCCGAAGAATTCGGAGGCTCGGCAGGGCAGAGAGGTCGACCTCTGGAGTCACATGAACAGATGAGGGTGCAGGGACCAGTTCTCCCTGCTCCGGTCGTTCCGCCGCTTGTCCTCCCGAACTTGATTCAACGGGAGGTCCCTCAATATAAGTCAGAGGGGGAGGAGGCACGCTCTCTTCCACCAGATTCTCTCTGACGAACTCTACCCTGATAATGTCCGTCATTGGTAGTGAAGGAGCAGGACCTGTATGTCCAGAGCAACCATCAATCAGCTTAATCCAGAGGATGTGATGATAAAGCGAATGAGCCTCCTCACTAGTCAAGACTTGGCTTATCTTACCAAGGAAGAATTGCGGAGGCTGAGGTTCGCTTACAGCCGCCGTAAACTCTTCGCCGGCGACACCCAAGCCGAATTCAGTTGGTTCCTCTGCCCCAGCCATCCCAGAAGGAGATACAACTGGATCAGCATTACCCTGCTGAAGTTCAGCAGTCTCGGGGACGAGTTTAGCGGAGCCCACGTCGCCCTGGGTCGAGACCTCAACAACGTGAGACCCCTCAGCCGCCGCCGAGAGAACCCCGACAGAAATAATCTCGGCACACATGTCACTAATCAAAGTGGTCAGGGCCGGGTTGACTTCAGAAATAGCGGCCGGCTCTCGAGAGTCTGACTCTTCGGACGCCTACAGAGAAAAAAAATGATTAGAACATAGTTCAGGAAAAGCTAAAGAAATAGAGGGTTGTAATTTAATTCACCTTCGAAATGGCGCCCATATCCTCGCCTCTCTCCTTAATGAGCAGCCGGTGAGGCCTAACCGCAGCCCGTTTCACAGAGTAGGTTCTGTCGCCACCAGCAAACTCAGGCCCGCTTTACTTTCGGAAAGAGCTCGGCTCAACAGGCGGTTGATCCACCACCACCTCATCTGTAGGAGGGAGAGTGTTATCGGGAGCGTGTTTGTCATTGTTTCACTTAACAAAATGCCTTGAAGGAATTTTGTTAAGTGAAACAAAAATGGCGACTCTGCTGGGGACGACCTTCTCCTCTGAGGAGGAGGCAATTGTTCAATATGATGATGTTTCGGTCGGTTCGACCAAGAAGACTCTGGTTGTGCACTTCGACCAGACTGCCTACGAAGAAATGCTCCGAACTGGGGGTGGTTCTCGCTGCTCCAATGTTCAAAAGTCTCGTAAAGCACAAAAAGTTTGGATTCCTAAATCTAAAATAGCTTCTGATCTCTCTGTTGCTGTTCATAACAAAGGAATTCTTCCCTCTTCTGTCGTAGGGGCTCCCGTTCATAACGAGGCAGTCCTTACTTCGGCGTCGCTCTCTAAGTGTGACAATTTGTCTTCCGTCTATGACGGTGTAGATGATCGGGTTCCACGCCCACTGCGTAAGAACCAGGTTTTACGCCCACTGGGTAAAAACCAAGTATTACGCTCAAGGTATAAGAATGAGTCTCCCATTTGTAATGTGGCAGATTCTAATGCTTCTGAGTGTAAAAATAAGTCTCCCGTCTGTAACGTGGTAGACACACACAAATTACGCTCCTCGCGTAAAACAAAATCTCCCGTCTGTGACGTGGTAGATAATCAATTTTTACGTTTTACGCGTAAAGGCAAGTCTCCTGTCTGTGACAGTGTAGATAAAATTCACAACGATGTTTGCACATCTAATGTGAATGTACCTAAACGCATACAGCATAAAAATGTTGTTGGTAAAACTTCTGTCCTACACCAACAACCTTCTTATACTGCTTTACGCAAAGTACCAAACTTGCAAATCACGCGCCATGAAGATGGAGTCCTTCGTGCTCAAAAATCTCAAGATTTACACACACAACTCCAAACGCATAGAAATGTACAATTTGGTTCTGCGAATGCTGCTAGTAATCTTCTTTACACACAGGGTACTAAACGTTTTTCTACCCCTAATGTGATAAAGAAGAATACTCCCTCCATTCCTTCTGACTTACGTGAATTGCTCATACAAAAGCGTAAGAATTCACAATCTCCGGTGACGCTCCCCCAAGAAAAACATTATTGTGAATATCACCAGGTTGTGATCAATTATTGTTGTTTAGCTTCAAAACGGTCAGTTTTTGATCGATTGAGTTTTAATTCGCTTCAACATCAAGCTGAAGACCAAAAAGATGAGCTGTCATATGCATCAGTCAACATGGCATCTCATACTAACAGAGGACGACGTCCGAGACGGAACATGTCCCAAACTCCATGTCAACAACAGTTCAACAGACTTCTTGATTCCTTTGAAGGAGTATATCAGAATACTCGATCAAGAAGACAAAGGCAATTGCAGACTTCTGATTCAGAAGCTGGGGGTACTCAATCTTTTTAGTCTGATACCGATAGTGTGGATTCATACTTCTATATAAATCCTTCTGTATCTTCACGAGAGGTTGAATCCTACGATGTTGGAGATGAACCAGAGACGTCATCTGCTAATACAGAACAATGTCTCACTGTCGTTGAGCAATCACTGAAAGATATGCTTAACATGGTGCAAAGTATGCATCAGATAATTTTGAATCAGCAAACTGCTCAGCCGACGGTAATAACACCAGTACCAGTAGCAGCACAAACTCAAGATAGTCAAGGGGCTGAAATACCTTTGAATACTCAAGAGCCGGCTGTTAATCAGAATTCTGCATCTCCAGATCCCATTATTCTTGAAGATGTACCACCTCCAGTGGGGGTTATGGTACATCCAACAACCATTCAATCAAATGTGCTTCCCCAAACCAGTGAAGCCATTCAAGCAGTACGTGAGCTCAAAGCACAGTTTGAAGTTTTGAGGCACAAAAATCAACTCCAGAGGTTAGGGATCAAGCAACCTTATCCTCCTCATTGGAATGATGTACCCTTTCCACCAAAATTCAAGCCACAATCTATGGTTTTGTTTGATGGAAAAGCATCTCCCAGTCAATATATCAATTATTTTGATATTATGACTGTACACTTGCAGAAAAATAATGCTCTTCTCACTCGAGTGTTCATCGGGTGCCTGACAGGTTCAGCTTACGACTGGTATCGTAGTTTACCCGATAATTCTATTTCGTCTTTTGACGAATTCAAGGCAATATTTCTCTCATGTTTCTATGAAGGAGGTATGGACATGAACATGTCTTCCTTGATAGAAATCAAACAAAAGGAGAAAGAAGATACTCGGACGTTCATCGAACGTTTTCGACAAGCTACTTTAAAGATGCCTCCTGGTATGCCAGATTCAGCGTTGATTGATACATGCAAGATGAATCTACGACCATCCATCGCTGTTTTCATAGGTTTCTAATTCTCAGATTGGGCTTCGTTTATCATAGCAGCAGTTTCTGTCGAGACCAATGGTAGGTTGGCTCGAGAGCATGGGATGATTTTTGCTTCAGATAATAGAGAAAAGAAAAGTAATCTTGGTAATAACCCCGGCAATCGTAATGTGAAGGGAAAAGATACCCTCATGGTTAATCTTTCCAAGAATAAAACGATGCCGAATAGTCAGGAGTCTTTCAGGCCAAAGGAAGAATACTCTTTTGATGAGAGTGATATCCCAGGGATATTTCAGTGCCTGGTAAAGAGTGATAAACTTCAGATTCCAGAACCAAAGAGGCCTAATGAGGTGAATCTAACTGATAATCCCAAATATTGTATCTATCATAGATACATTAATCATCCTACCAGTGCTTTCTATATCTTGAAAAAAAAAATCCAGGAGCTGATAAATGGCGGTGCTATCGTTTTAACCAATGATGGCCATACGGTTACAACCAATATGGTTTCTCTTTAGTTCGGAGGTTTTCCTCCACATCAGGTCCCAGATGGAATTATTCCAATGCCGAATGCGACGATGAAGATCGTGAATATCTCGTCTACCAGAGAAGAAGATGCAGGATTACTACCGCTTACACTAAAGAATGGTGAAATCATGTGGGTACATCCTGACTTAGTGCCTGAGTTGGAAAGTGAAGATAAAACTTCAAAATCCAAGAAGGGCAAGAAAGTCAGAACCTGCAACATGATTTTCCATGTTATTCTAGATCCCGATGACTCGAATCACCTATGGGATGGCCTTCCTTTAGAAGATAGACTGAAAGGACTGAACATCTGTCCTCCAAGTCTAGCTCCTCCTACCAAGCTTAAGCTTACTCATCAGCAGTAGCTAGCCATGAATAGTGTTCCTTTATATCGGGCACAACAAATCTTTGCTGCTTATGAAAAGGCTCCGACAGGGATTTCTCCTCGTATCCCGAATCCTTCTCCTCCTGTAGTTACAGAGACATCTATTCCTCATTCTCCTGTGGATACAGAGATCTCTTCTTCTTCCTCTGAGGAACCATTTGCTAAAAGTCTACTGTCCACTCACTTGTATAGTCAGCAGTCTGTTCATCTCATAAAGAAGATGGGTTATGACTTTCAAAAGGCAGAAGGTTTGAATTATGATAAAGGAATATGACTTCCTTTACAGATTCAAAGTCAAAATTCCACTCTTGGATTGGGTTCTGAAGCTCCTCATAACAATCCACACAAGAAGAAGGCTAAGAAAGGGAAGATAAAATCCTGTAATATGGTACTTCCTTCTCCTGAGTCTGAAGAAGAATCTTTTGCTGGTACAAGATCTGGAAAAGAGTACCATAAAAACTATGAGGGATCCTCCAAAGAAGTTGAAGACGTAGTGGAGACACTACCAACTCAATCCTCTTCTGTTCCTGCTAAACCTTCTGTGGTTGAAAAGGGGAAACAGAAAGCAGTACGCTTCAACGTCCCATTGAAGTCTGCTTCTAGTCAGGGGGTAGTAATGAAGCCTTACAAATTCGATATTCTAGCTCAGTTAGCCAAAACTCCGGCTAGACTATCTATATTTGAGTTGCTTCGCCTTTCCAGAGAAAGCAGAGAGACTTTGAGTGAAGCTTTACTTCAAGCAGATTCATGCTTGGCTCAACTCAAGACTCCTGATAATATACCAGTGTCATGTCCACAATGTCATAGTGTGATGGAAGCAATTCCCAACATCACCTTTACACAAGAAGATATGCTGTTGAAGCATAACAAGCATGACAGGCCTTTGTGCTACACCGGGTATATTGGATCCACTGAAATTGACAGAATTTATATTGATCCCGGATCCTCAATTAGCATAATTCTTCAGAGTATGCTAAGACCCCTGAGGATCCCTACTAGTGATTTGACTTACACTAGTACTACGATAGTCGGTTTTAACTCTGGCAAGAGCAAGCCATTGGGGAAGATTCGTCTGCAGATTCAGATTGGTGATCTTCAAACCATGGTAACTTTCTATGTTATCAACTCAGACGTCTCCTATAATATCCTTTTGGGGAGACCGTGGATTCATAAGCATAATATTGTACCTTCAACTCTCCACCAATGCTTCAAGTATGTGGATTCCCAAGGAGTTGTGAAGACTGAGTTTGCTGATATCAATCCCTTCAAGGGTGTCGAAGCCTATTTTTCTGATTCAAGGCTTTATAAACAAGAGCATGTGAAAAAGATATCAGATATGGCTGAAAATCAACCACCTACCGAGGATCAGTCTATTAATAAAGATCCGCCAGAGGAGCAACCTTTGAAGATCATAGTCAAGGGACGAATCCAATCCCAATCTATTAATGATCAACCTCTGATAATCAAGGTTAAAGGAAGAACTCAAACTTTATCTGAGGAATCAACAAATATTCCTGCTAAGAGCCAAGTTCAACCTTTTATGATCAAGGTCAAAGGGCGTACTTCTTGTACAAATAATCCAGAACCACCATTGATTGTCAATCTTGGCAAATCTACGCAGAAGACGGATAATAGTCCACTGATGATTAATCCGAGATGTAGCAGTCAAATCGTAAATGATGTAAATATTGATTATTCTGTACTTTTTGATATCAATGAAGATTTTCTTTTCGAGTATATGGTTGTCAAGTTTATCGAAAGAATGACTTTATCTTCTGATAATCAAAGTCATCGATATAAAGACGACATCGAGCCAGAAAAAACTTTATACATCGATCATAAGAAAAATTATTTCCCTCCTCATATAGATGTTGGACCTTATGCTCAAAGGTTCCTAACATCTTCTCCTTATCTTCTACCTGTGGCCGCTTCATCACAAGCTTGCGAAACTTTTAGACGTCACGAAGAATCTTATTTCGTGGTTCCGTCTGATAAGAAAAATAAGCGCCAAATTGTGTTTGGCCTGGCTAGAAATATCCATGTTGCTCAGGCAGATGAGCTGAAGGATAAATACAAGGAAAGAATTCGAATTGACAAGTATAGTCAACAATCTATCAAGATTATCCAGAACATGGGATATGACTTGAAGACTATGCAAGGTCTCAATCAAGGCAAGGGTAGACGACTCCCATTATATGGTGATCCGTTTTATCAGAAGACTCGTCATGGGTTGGGATATGATTCGTCCCACATATTTTATGACGATATACAAGAAGAATTCTCTTCTAGCTCTTCGCAATCATCAGATTCAGAGGAAATTCAATCTGAAGATGAATCTGGACACATATTTTCAGTCAATATGGTTCAAACTGATGGTGAATCCGAGCCATTTGAAAATATCCCTTGAGCCACCATCGGTTCATTTATTTTTCTTATATATATCTTCAACGACATCTGTCTTCTTGATCCCCAGCTACCAAAGTTTGGTTAAGCTGATTACTTGTCTCTTTGGAGAGGGATTTTGATCTCCTATCTTACCAATTGGTATATAAAGTTGGATTTATTATTTATCATGTTTTCATAACCTCTGGATAAATACTAAATCCACCTTCTTTTCCTATCTATTATGTCCATTTGACCTCTGCATAGATATTAATCTACTTTTCTTTGGGTTCTTACATACTATCATGTTCATATTATCTCTGATAGTATTGTACACTCTAAACAGAAAATAAGATTACATTATCTATCATGTTCATATTACCTCTGGATAGATATAATGTTTTGAGTTTAGAAAACTTGTCATGTTCATATAACCTCTGATGAGTATTTTCTATCTCATACAAAACAAGATTTCATTATCTATCATGTTCATATTACCTCGGGATAGATATAATACGTTGAGTTTAAAAGACTTATCACGTCCATATTACCTCTGATAAGTGCTTTCTACCTCTTACCTATTGTTTAAATTTTAAATAAACAATAGGATCACAAAACAAATCTTTCATTCATTTCTGGTGGAATCACTACAGAATGAATAAGACAAAAAGATGACAAAACACTCTCTTAAGGTGGAATGGAAACATCTTGGAGCAACTTCTTTAATTCTTCTAGCCGTCTGCCACGAGAACTCATAACCTTCTTGGTAGCCTCTGCACGTCGAGCTTCAGGAGTACAAATACAGGAAAGTTCAGCAAAGGTGATTATCAAATTATCCTTGGCTTCATCAAGGGTTCGGATGGTCGACTCAGCCCCAAAAGCTTGTTCTTCTAAAATTGAGCTTTGGGTGAGGTGCAGATTTCGAGCATCAATCATCTTCTCCCTTTCAGCCTTTAAGCAAGCTAGCTCTACCTCGACTTCACGGATTCTGTCATTCTTGCTCTGAATATCTATGTTCAAAGCATCATAAGCCACTCTGTGACTATGCAGTGCAGGTTTTATGCCAGCCAAAAAGGCTTTCTTTTTGGCAACCTTCAGACTGTGTTCATGGAGAGCTCTATTATATGTAGTCTCTCGAGCAAAATAATCAGCTGTTAAGGCTTCATACTTCTCCTGAATGAGGCCTTCAACAGTCTCATTTGATAGCTTGAGATATTCTCCAATCGGCTGCTCAAGGTCCTCCACAATTTTCTCTAATGTGGCAGCTCTCTCAACATCATTGAACATGGCAACATTCTTGATAGTCAGAGCCATTGCCGTCTTCAAAATCTCATAGCTGAGACCTTTATTCAGGACCATCTTTATCAAAGTTGCCAGAGTTTTATAAAAAGTTTTAGTATGAATCTCAACCAGGAGATTCATCTCTACGCTGGAGCTAGGTGTGGCGGCAATATCTAATAAATCTTTTCTTTGGAGATCGGGAGCAGATGTGGTTGGCATGACAGCAGGATGAGACGAAGTCGTTGCTGTTACTGCCTTCATAGCCAATTGATTCTCAGAAGTTTCGGGGATTGTATCTCCAATATCTGCAGATATTGTTGGTATAGCAACAAGCTGAGATGGAGCCATTGTTGCTACTGCTGCTTGGTTTCCAGGATTTTTAGAAGCAATATTTTCAATATGTGTCACTCCAGCCGTTTCTGGAGTTCTGGCGGCGGTAATATTGGTGGATATGATGACAACTACAGAAGCTGATTCAGATTCTGGCATTGGCTTATCAGAAACTGGTACTGGATCAGTAACGACAGTGGAGGATGTTATTATAATTTCCCCAGTTTCTGTTAGAAGTTCAAGCATGCCTCCAGCATCTTCTTCAACTGATTGCTCTGCAGGATTTTTCGCTGCTTCAGTTGTGGTGAGACTCTCTACAGCTGATTCTTTGTTCAAGTCTGGTTCTCCTCCAGCAGCTCCATCATCACCTACAGTGGGGTCGACTGTAGTCTTCTCTTTGTGTTGGTCCTCAACAGGAGAGGACACTTCAGATTGTGTTTGTTGTGCCACAAATGATGGAGGATGTTCTTCTTGAGGCTCCATCTCATGCTTTTGCACTTCTCCCTCCTCGACGTCTGCGTCTTCTGAAGAAGAAGCTTCCTCTTCAGATTCCTCATAAATGTCTTCTTCTTGAGGAGGAGCTACAGGCTTTGGTGCGATTATGACATCTGCAAAACGAACAGAATAAGTTAGTATACAAAATCATGATATATAATTCTGTATAGGTTTTATATAATACTTGGAATATGTGCATTTTTTTCAAGATATATATCATAATCACCATCCCAGTCATCATCCTCAAAGTCAAGAGCCGGTTCGTCTGATGGAATACGATCTTGATCAGTAGTGGATGCAGTAGTAGTACCCTCCGTAACTTGTGCCTTGGACGGCAAAGATAAATGGAGTAAGGTTCTAAGACGTCCAGGAGACAAAAGTGTTACAGCTCCTGATCCAACTATCGGTGGAGGGGCTGAAGATCCTTCTCCAGGATGGATTGAGGAAGAACCGACAAGAGGATCTTCTTCAATCAAAATATCCTCTTCTGGAGTGTGGGCTCTTGGTTTGGAAGGCCCTTTTGTGGTAGACCTCTTCCTCTTTTCCGGAGTTTTCATTGGAGATGTGACGGCTGCACTTTGTTTTCTTTTTCGGCCTTTGCCAATGATGATAGGTTCTGCAGCTGGTTCTCCAACTCCTGTTGGGATAACTTCTAAAAATGGATCTGGAATGCCAGTATCGTCAGGGATGTCTGCTGGTACCCTGACCTGCTCCTCAATATCTCCTTCTTTAGGCCACCTCAGACTACCCCTCATATTGTAACCGTGGGCAAAAGAACGAATTGAAGCGTAAAAGTGGGCATATGTATGGAGTATACGTAGTTTTGTAGTGCTGGTGGCAGTCAAAATTCTAAATTTAGCACCAGTCCGAGCAGTACCGAAATACCTCCAACACTAGCTCCGTCAAGTAATTTCCCATAGTGACGGAAATTAGTCGAAGGATTACGAACATGAAGTTGGTCGTACCCAAATTGGCGAGCAAACCTACTGGGTAAGTATGGTTCAAACACACAATTATCTTCATTTTTGTACATCAGATGAGAAGGTCTGATGCACTAAAGCCATCTAAAGACTGACTGTGGCAATACAACTCTTCCTTCAACTTCATCTTCAAACTAAACACCGAAGCAATCTACTGGAACTTGCGGTCGGGTACAGAAGAAGTTCCAACCATAAGAATAGTTCAGAACTGCTCGGGTATCCGCTACAGTCGTAGCGATCCATGTAGCTTTGCTGAATTTTTGGAGGAAGACCTCCGCATCATCACCTGGGCCTGGCGATAACAATCTGCAGTTGTGATGCAACAGCCAGTCCATCAAATAAGTGTAGGGCATTTCTACTCTAGGGAAAACATTCTGATGAGGAGCATTGTTGATTAACTCCTCGCCGAAGGTCCTTAAACCTGCATTTATTCGACACACCATGGCTGACAGCAGGTTAATCCTGACTTTAAAAACCAGACGTACTGCCGGCCATAGCACACTACGGTGGATTCTGTCAACAGTACCAATACCCGGTACAACCCATCTTCTCAACCATAAAGAAAGAAAGCCTGCCAGCAAAGCTCTCCGAGAGATTTTCTGACTACCATATCTAAGGAAGCTCAAGGCTTCAGTTCCGGCAGGAAATTCCCCAGTCTTCGTAGACAGATATTTATTCGGGAATTTGTAAGTAATCATCATATCCCGAACTTTGTTAGAGGGGATTGTCGAATCTATGTTGATTACTGGAGCTTTGTTTTCCTGAAACCTTTCTTTGTCTTCCTTGGATATCTTATCTTTATGGAAGAAGAGATAAGTCGTCCATTTGTTGATATACGCCAAATGGGATGTACTTTCATGCATCGTAGTACAAATCAGGTAGTGACACATCAGTTCTTCGTATACTTCGATTAACTGAGGGTTAACTCCTCTGATTTCAGCAAGCTTCCTGTTGGAGGGAACGTATTCTTCATATGGGGCTTCCCCCATTGGCAGCTTCGAGATAAACTGCATCTCATGATGTGCAAGACCCTTTCACCTTTCGGGGTGGCGAAAGTTCCAGTTAAACTTATATATATCTCCATCAAGGCCAGAAATAAGTTTCCATTCGGAGGAATACCCTGACTGGTGGAAGCTACCGCTTCATACAAGCCAATATCTTTCAACTCTGCCTCAAAGTTCTTCATTATCCAAAGACTTATCTGGATCCAACTCTCGTTGAATGGAGTCAACCATCCTGGCAGTCTGGGGTTTGTTTGGGGATATAATACAGCAGCCCTCATAAATTTGTTGACAAACATCTGGGTTTGTACTGGCTGTATTAAACCCGAATCTTCGCTAGGATTAGAGCCTGGCATAAGGCCAAAGATAGAAGTAACACCTCCATTGTGAACACTAGCAAAGTATCCCATATTATTGGCACGCTCTCTCTTGAAAACAATTCTACCCGGTCGTCCATGATTGCTGGGAGTCAAATTCCATAACATTTGTCGAGGATGCGTAGCATGGACGAATGCTGACAAAGGATAATCTCTGTCCATATCCGGAAGATACATGGCTCTATCTCCAAATTTGAAAACCCAAGACTCCTTCTTGGGGTGTGTCTGGGATTTACAATCAATGGCATCTCCAAACAGAAAGGCTGGTTTTGCGAAGTGTTGTCCATCTAGTGAACTCAACAATTCCCCATTTATCATGGATAGCAACATCCTATCCCCTTGAACTGCTATCAACTGTGCCCTTTCTTTAGGGTAATCTGGGTTGGATTGGGGAAATCGGACATGAGACAGATCCTCCAGATAATTTGAACCCAATATGTCGACCGAGGAGCCAAAAACTTCTGCGAGAGGGTGAACTTGCAAATCCACTGGTAAAATAACAAAAGAGATCAAGTTAGTTCGAAGTTTTTTTATGATTAGTAAAAGTTGATGAAAAGCTTATAAAGTCTTTGTTCGACAAAGTCTCTCAATGATTGATGAACTTTACGCTACCACATAGTAATATGAGCGTAATACAACTTTTTATGCTGGCATGTATAAACATGAGCGTAGTTAAGTTTTACGCTAGCATATTAATTGTAGGCGTAAAACCAAATTTTATGCTGACACATGTAACGTGGGCGTATTCTTTTTATCTTTTACGCTAACCCGAACAACGTGGGCGTATGATGTTGTTTCAGCTTTACGCTAACACGTACAACGTAGGCGTAAAAAGCTGAAAGTTTGGCTTATCTTCTTCTTCCTCGACGGATTTTTCCAGCCAAAGAAAAGGGTTTTATCCATCATAGGCGGAGCCACGGCCGGGTTGGGATTTCGTTGTGGCGTTGATGACTGAGTAGGGGTTTTCACATGATCAGTCGATGACGAATCAATGGCTGGTTTCTTCCCCTTGCTACCGGCGGCGGATGATTTCTTAGGAGCCATCAGATCAGAGTTTCGAAGAAAGAAAGGGCAAAGGAATTCAAGAAGATGAGTAAAAGTGTTTTCTCTCTCTGAAAAGACCTATTTATAGAGAGATTCAAAACTGACTGTTGGATATCCCTATAATTACGCCGACTGTTGGATATCCTCGCTTTTACGCAGATGACGGTTGCGTATCCCAAATTTTACGCTGACTGATCAAATCTCAACTTTTACGCTTCTGTTCAAAGTGTTTCAAATTTTGGAGATATTTAAAAACTTTGAAGGGGGTCTTGTAGGAGCGTAAAAAGTACTTCAAAGAAAGAGTCATCTCATTCATAAGTGATCTGCTTTACGCCTAGCAGAGCGGATAATCTCTTTACGCCCAAGACTAGGCTAATCGCTTTACGCCTAAGCAGGCTGATCATTTTACGCTCGGGTCTACACCCATGATTTTACGCCAAGGACAGAGCAGCCACTTTTACGCTGGACAAAGCTGTCAAATCTCGCATTTAATGCAAACTCTGACATGGAGATATTAATGATGGCATATATCACAAAGGGATTTGTTTTTACACAGAGACCAATGTTGTCGTTTAGTGTGTGGATTGAGCTACTTTACGCTCACACTACGGCTTCTTTTACACACGAAGATTATATGAGCCTTTACGCTCAACAGTCGACGTGTGCGTAAAGTCTATTTAAGCTGCTTTTACGCTCAAGGTTATTTAATAACCACTTTACGCGAGAAGTCTATGTCAAGGCCATTTTACGCCAAATCTACTGCTTTACGCTCAGAGTACATTGGGGCTATTTTTACGCCCTATTCTCCTCCACCAGTTTGGAACATAGTTTGCTTACGTGGCTTTCATGCCACTCTTCTTGAAGAACGTGTGTACATGCATCCTATCCTTACTGAAGTGATGGGACATACGTCAACATATGCAGAGGATGGCTTCAATCATGGGTGGCAGTTGTTAGCATAAAGATGGAACTTTTGCTGAGTTTTTACGCACAAGAGCCCAAGTCTATAAATAGACTTATTTTTCTCACAACAACAGACAGAGACAGACAGGGAGAAGAGAGAGAGACAGGAGAGAATACAGAGATCAGAACTTAGAGATTTTGATTCTCCAGAGCATTCTTCTTCAACTTTTCTTTCAGAACAGAGTGAAGCAAAGCAGGAAAGCATTCGGCCTCGCCATCAGTGCCCAAGTGCGTCGATACCTTTCTGGTGACTTAGTTCTTCCAGTTGTTCTATTTCAAGCAGTGATCTTCATCATCATCATATGGTCCAAGGAACAAAGTGATCATTTACGAATCAGACTTCCATAGCAATACTTCCCCAGAATCAAATTTGTACTTCTTGTACTTTTTCTCATTTTATTTTCAAAAGCCAATTCCTTCAAGGCATTTTGTTAAGTGAAACAAAAATTTACGCCTAAGCAGGCTGATCATTTTACGCTCGGATCTACACCCATGATTTTACGCCAAGGACAGAGCAGCCACTTTTACGCTGGACAAAGCTGTCAAATCTCGCATTTAATGCAAACTCTGACATGGAGATATTAATGATGGCATATATCACAAAGGGATTTGTTTTTACACAGAGACCAATGTTGTCGTTTAATATGTAGATTGAGCTACTTTACGCTCATACTACGGCTTCTTTTACGCACGAAGATTATACGAGCCTTTACGCTCAACAGTCGATGTGTGCGTAAAGTCAATTTGAGCTGCTTTTACGCTCAAGGTTATTTAATAACCACTTTACGCGGGAAGTCTATGTCAAGGCCATTTTATGCCAAATCTACTGCTTTACGCTCAGAGTACATTGGGACTATTTTTACGCCCTATTCTCCTCCACCAGTTTGGAACGTAGTTTGCTTACGTTGCTTTCATGCCACTCTTCTCGAAGAACGTGTGTACATGCACCCTATCCTTACTGAAGTGATGGGACATACGTCAACATATGCAGAGGATGGCTTCAATCATGGGTGGCAGTTGTTAGCGTAAAGATGGAACTTTTGCTGAGTTTTTACGCACAAGAGCCCAAGTCTATAAATAGACTTATTTTTCCCACAACGACAGACAGAGACAGACAGGGAGAAGAGAGAGAGAGACATGAGAGAATACAGAGATCAGAACTTAGAGATTTTGATTCTCCAGAGCATTTTTCTTTAACTTTTCTTTCAGAACAGAGTGAAGCAAAGCAGGAAAGCATTCGGCCTCGCCATCAGTGCCCAAGTGCGTCGATACCTTTCTGGTGACTTAGTTCTTCCAGTTGTTCTACTTCAAGCAGTGATCTTCATCATCATCATATGGTCCAAGGAACAAAGTGATCATTTATGAATCATACTTCCATAGCAATACTTCTCCAGAATCAAATTTGTACTTCTTGTACTTTTTCTCGTTTTATTTTCAAAAGCCAATTCCTTCAAGGCATTTTGTTAAGTGAAACAAAAATGGCGACTCTGCTGGGGAACAGTCATCCTCTTCGTCCGCATTATAAAGATTAAGTGAAACAGTCATCCTCTTCGTCTGCATTGCTGGACTCCGAGTCCGGCACATCGACCATGTTCTCCCTCCTCTTCTTCGCCTTAGACCCCTTGGGTTTCTCCTCCATGCCGGTACCAACAATAAAGTTGGTGCTCGGGTCAAAGCCAACAGGAGGCTTGTTCGCCATGACGTGGTAGAGAGCCGCCAAATACAAGATCTCTCCTGAATCCCTAATATCAGGAACTGAGAAGCTAGTACAGGTGTGAACCGTATTATAATAATGCCAGGCCCTGATGCCATCAAGGATGCTGCCGTCAAAACCTAGGCAAGAGCTGGGACTGTCCAGGAAAAGCTGGCTATACCCAAACTGTCGGGCGAACCTATTGGGCAAGTAAGGCTCCAAGTAGACAGCGTTGCGGTTGCGATATACCAGGTGGGAAGGGCGAATGTTGTGCAACCAAAGGAGCATTTTGCCATCTAAGAAGTGGGGAGGCCCAATACCATCCAGATGTACATTTCTTATTTCCTCAGCAGTAAAAAGAGGAACAGATACGAAAAATTTATATATGTCCACTCTTGACAATGCCATCCTACAAGTGCGCATAGTCTCGCAAACCCAAGGCATGCGGCGATATTGGAAGATGAAGGCGTCATCTGCAGTTACGCCATCTTCGGGGCCAGGCCTCATTAAAGACCGGTAATACATCAACAACCACCCCATCAGATAGTGGTATGGCAGTTCAACACGTTCAAAGTCCTTCGTCACATCACGGGCGATGACCTTGGACGTAAAAGTGCGAAGGCCATGGTGTATACTGCACATCATGGCCGGGAGTTGAGCTAGCCTGACTCCGAAGACCAGCTTCACAGCAGGGAGGATAAAATTTCGGTTGATTCTCTCAAAGGAACTAGCCCCTCCTGAGACCACACAATTTTGCAGCCATATAATCAGAAATCCCGCCAGGAGAGCCTTCTCAGACATCGGCTGGGTATCCTGGTAAAAATAGCTAAAGGAGTCAGTTTTACTCCCAAATCTGTCTCCTGTGGCCCTCAATCTCTTGGCCGTCAACACTTGGCTCTATATTTCCTCGTGGGTTTGAGGACTGTGGGGAGAAACCCGGCCTGAGGCACCGAGCTTAAAAAGATAAGAGAGCCAGGCCTTTGTGTGAGGAAGGTTCCCTTCCGAACTGTCGTTCTTTTTCTTCGACAGCTGCTGGCACGTGCTGTGATGACACAGCAATTCCCGATAGGCGACAACGAAACCCGGGAACCTCTCCTCCAATTCCTCGAATTCCTCATTCGTTGGAGTGTACACCTCAAAGACTTCATCTTCTCAAGGCAGCTTGGAGACGGTATGCATCTCGTGCAGAGCAAGCCCCATCTCCCCTACGGGTGTGAAGAAGGTCCCCGTGCGGCGATTATACATCTCCAGCAGGGCCATGTACAAATTCTTGTTTATAGACAAGCCATGGCTGGTACCCTGAATTGTATGGTAGAGTCCAATCTTGCGCAGGAGAGTCTCGTATTCCCGTACGATCCACATGGACAGGTTGGTCCACGAAAGGATGGGGTGTACCTAACTCAGTAGCGACAACTGGCCAATCGGATAGGATCCCTTTCGAGCAAGTTGGTTCAAGAAAGTATCAGCTTTAGAGAACGTGAAATTGGGACCCTGCACATTCAAGAAACTGCCCGGGGCCAACCCCATCACGTAACGGCTGACTGGTACACTTTTCGCGTACACTGACTGCATGTTGTTGTAGTAAATTTTGCCCACAATCATCCCGCTCTGGGTCGGAGTTAAGGAATCCTCCATCTTCTTGTTCATAGGCAACATATTGAACCATGACAGTGGGAAGTGACGCTCCATCGGAGGAATATAGATCGCCATCCCGTCAGAGGTAAAACTCCAGCTCTCAGATACATCCAGAACTTGGGAGTTCTTCACAGTCAGGGCATCTCCGAAGAGTAACGTAGGCTTCAAGTGTTTGCCCTCCAGCAGCCCTGAGTTCATCATCCCCGAAATAAAGAAAAATGACTGCTTTTTAATGTCATCCAACCTCTCCAAAGATTCATCTTTTGGAAACTGGTTCACCATATACTCGACTATGTGGTTATTATACCTATAGCCCACAGCAGATTGGGCGCGACCCCACCAGAGGTTCTCCCGCAGCGTTAACTGGCAAGTTCACTAAAAGAAGGACAAAGGAAACAAAGTCAGGAGATAACCAAAAAATATTTAAAAAGAGTTCATACGGCTCTATTTAGACGGGTCCTTATGCGGATCAGTTTTAACAGAGTTCATGCGGCTCTGTTTGGATGGGTCCTTATGCGGCTCAGTTTTAACGGAGTTCATGCGGCTCTGTTTAGATGGGTCCTTATGTGGCTCGGTTTTAACGGAGTTCATGCGGATCTACTTTGATGGGTTCATATGCAGTTCTATTCAAGGGACTTCATACGGTCCAATCAGGAGTTCATGCGGCTTTATTTAGCAGGGTCTCATACGGCCGAGTTCAGATGAGCTTATGTGGTCCAGGTTTTAAAGGGGACTTCATGCGGCTCAGTTCTAAAAGAGCTCGTGCGGTTCTGTTCAATCGGGCTTATGCGGCCCAGTTCAGGTAAGCTTATGCGGCTCTGATCTGTTGGAGTTTATGCGGCCCAGTTCATCAGGAGCTCATACGGTTCTGTTCAGTGGGACTTCATGCGGTTCAGTTTTAACGGTGCTTATGCAGCCCAGTTCATCAGGAGCTCATACGGTTCTGTTCAGTGGGACTTCATGCGGTTTAGTTTTAAAGGTGCTTATGCGGCCCAGTTCATCAGGAGCTGATGCGGTTCTGTGGGACTTCATGCGGTTCAGTTTTAAAGGTGCTTATACGGCTCAGTCATTTCTTATGCGGCTTAAACATGGGGCATACCCCATATGGCTCGGACATGAGAAGTTCATGCGGCCCATACAACATATGCGGCTTCATCGTATGAACTCGGGCAGTTCAATGAAGACGAATGATGCATTAAATACCAAGGAGAAAAAGCTTGTACATAAAACATGCAACGGAGCTATTTTGTTAGTGTTTGAAGCATATGGTCTTCCACATAATCTTTACCATCAATGGCGGGGCGGACATCAGGATGAACTGTGGGCACCTCAGTCGATGAAGAAGCCGCTCTCTTACCCTTCTCCGCAGCACTAAGGAAGCTTTGGGGGACATTGTTGATCGGTGATCGAGAGAGAAGACGACGGCAACTAGGGCAAGAAAAGTTGAAGAGAAAAGAAAGTAAAGAGTCTCTCTCTCCCAAAGAACCCATATTTATAGGCTAAGGGGGGCATGCGGATCAAGGGACGCTTCGCATGACGCGCCGCCTAGAAGACAAAGCCGACTCTTGGATTTCTAACCCCTGCATGCGAAAAGATTAATCCTAATCATTAAGGCAAAATCTAAATATTTAAAGCTGGCTCTTGGGATCCTATCCCAAAAGACGGCTTTAAATCAAAGCAAATCAAAGACAAATAAATGAGATGCCTACGTGGCACAGAACAGTCTATGTGGCCATCGATGCGGCCAGAACATTCTATGCGGCCCGAGGAGTCTATGCGGCACGAAGATCTTATGCAGACATAGCCATGCTTCTTATTCAAAGTATTTCAATTTTTGCAAATTGAAAACTTTGAAGGGGGTCTTGTAGGAGCATGGAAAAGAACAAGTAAAATCCATGCGGCTCAAAGCAGTGGGAGTCTCATGCGGCTCAGATAATCACTTAGAGCTTCATGCGGCTCACAAATCCTTTAGTGCTTCATACGGCTCATATGTCCCTTAGAGCTTCATGCAGCTCAGAAGTCCCCGAGAGCTCTATGCGACTCGGAAAAGCCACGTGGCCGTGGGTAGTTCAAAAGCAGGCATCCACAACTGGCCATCATTACTATGTGCAGCTGGCTCATTTAATGCTCTAATGCAATGCAGCAGTCCAGACACAACAGATTGACGGCTCTGACATAAAGGTGAAATGATGACTCTTGACGTGCTCCTAGAGAGACGAAGAAAATATTTATAGCTGGCACGATCCATCCATTTCTAAAGCTCTTTATGCGGCTCAGTTGTAAAGACTTCCATACGGCTCAGTTGCAAGGACCCACATGCGTCTCAGTTGCAAAGACTTCCATGCGGCTCAGTTGCAAGGACGTTCATGCGGCTCAGTTGTAAGGACCTCCATACGGTTCAGATTAAAGGACATCCATGCGGCTCAGATGTAAGGACCTCCATGTTGTTCAGATTAAAGGACTTCTATGCGGTTCAGATAAGGCCACCCTTATGCGGCTCTGACACGAGGCCGCACTCATACGGCTCAACTATGAGAGTCCTCCATGCGGCTCGTAGCAGTTGGGACACGTGGTAGGAGTTGATCAAATCTCAACAACTCAAATTTATGGCAGTCGACATAACAGGCAGTTGGGACACGTGGTAACAGATTGACCAAGATTTATTCACTTGGATTTGCTGACATCAACAAATAATCACAATACGGATTTATTGCAATCAACATTAACTGCCCAGATCGATTTCTAACAAACCATGCAGATTTGGCACAATCAACATTAACTACCCAGATTTGTTACAATCAACATTAACAGCCCAGATTGATTTTCAACAAACAGGATCAAGACAAATCTTAACGAATCCCTAACCACCCACTTTTCAAGGAGCAATTACTGTAAACCCTACTTATCACAAAGTCCTATAAATAGCAAGGTGCCATTCCCTAGCAAAAGGGCCTAGAGAGAGAGAACGATGAAAAACACAGAGGAGCAGTCGCACAGAGCCCGAGCGGAGAGACTAGCAACCCCCGCCCACAAAAAGAGCATTTCTTTTCCAGAGCCGAAGCTGCGTTCGATCGTCCAAGGAGTAAGACAGAGTTGTTGTCACTCTTTCGAGCCTCTATCGTCACCCCCCAGAATCAAAAATAAACAATTGTACTTTAGATTGCTTTTTCTAGGTTTTTCCTAGGCTCTCTTTTGTACGAGCGAGTTTGTATTGTGAAGTAAAAGTCCAGTCCTCCCATAAAACTGTTCTATTCTTTTATAATCAATGGCAAACACTAGGGTTATCACAGGCCTAGTTGCTAGCAAGATGCAATAAGATTATTCCAACAACAACAAGCCCTACATACCATCCAGGTTATCCAGACGCAATTAGGGGATTGAATTCATGTGGGTATATTGTCCAAGAATGCATGTACCCTTAAGTAATTTGGTAGTTGCAACACATGTCAGTGTGCTGGTAATATGCCCTACTCGACGGTAGGCTACAGATCCCATGATAGGACGCCCAGATAACGAGATTGCCTGTAGCTGGGAAATCTCTCCATGACTACTGGATTTCTAGTTATTAGCCTTAGTCAATTTCAGTAGGTACCCCTGACCGTGGTATTCAGGGGATCCCTATCCTAGACATGATACAAGACAATACTGATTTATTTGTACAAACACAATCGCCTACGGTGTCCAGGTCAATCATTCTTGTCATGTCAGGCTAGCTATTTTAACAGCATATCGGAGGATGTCATGTCAGGTTTGCTTGTCAAGAGTGCACCACGGCGGGCCACTGTCGTATTCAGAGAATATGTGCAAATCTATACAGCATTTCAATATAATAATAATAATAATAATAATAATAATAATAATAATATAATCATCAAAGAGGACAAGGATTAAGGAAAGGGCCATGCGGCTAAGGGAAGCTAATGCGGCACGAAAAAGAAGGGGGCGCATGCGGTTGGAGAGAGGTACGAGCTTATGTGGCAAAAGCACAGGGCACATGCGGCTGGGATGATGCAAGCATATGCGGCTGGAGAGGAACAAGCTCATGCGGCTGGGGAGGACTAAGCGCATGCGGCTGAAAATAACTTCATGCGGCTGAGAGGGGAACAGGGGTATGCGGCTCGGAAGAGCGGCTCATGCGGCTAAGAGAAAGAATCTCATGCGGCCAGGGAAAGGATGGGCCTCATGCGGTTAAGATCAGAAACTCATGCGGCTCAGGGACTGATTCTCATGCGGCTCGAATTATCGAGCCCATGCGGCTCAGGAAAATGGATCTTATGCGGCAGTGGGATTGAGTCTTATACGGCTCGGGGAATGGAAGGGCCTTATGCGGCTGCAGGAAGATGGGTCATATACGACAGCGAATGATTGAGTTCATGCGGCTGGATTTTCCATGCGGCCATTATTTCCATGCGTCCAGGGGATGAATTCATGCGGCTGAAGGGCAGAAGTTCATACGGCTAAGGCAAGGAGCTCATGGCCTATGTGGCAAAGACTGCCATGCGACTAAGGAAAACTTGTCGTATGAAAATCCATGCGGTCAAGTACTGTGCTTCTTCCCACTTGTCCGAGAAGAAGAGCCATGAAATCCATGGCTTCAAAGCTTCCCAAATCCTTCATTCGAGGTCAGAATCCAGACTTTCATAGGTCAAAATGGGGTAGAATCAAATTCTCTACAACATGGAACCATCAAAACTAGATAATAACAAGGTTAAATAGATCAAAACCCAAGAAATCCGAAAATATAATAAACTTAGATCTACACAAATTGAACCATGGAAATTAGAAATGCTAAGTATTAAAGTGTGTTAGAATCTCGTGAGAAAGGGAATGGAACAATAAAAATTGAGTTCCTCCATGAAGCAAGCTGCACTTGCCTAGGCACTCTCTCTGGTAGGTGAATAGAGTAATGGTGAAAAAAGAGAAGTAAATGAACAAGAAGTAAATGAAGAGAGAAAAGGAGTGGGCAGCTATAAAGGAGAAGAGTGGGGGTAGGTGGGGGTTTGATCCACATGAAGAAAACCAATCCAAAGCGAACCAAGCCAACCAAGCCAAACCAAGCAAGAGAAATACCAAGGTGAACCATGCCAGGAAACATGCAAAAATACGTACATGTATACCAAAATACGTAATACGAACCATGGTCGTTACACTAACCACTCACCTTAGTACCTTACTAGACCAAGAAACCTATTTCTAGTCAAAATGGTGAACCTTGGTCAAACTAGACCAAGAAACCTATTTCTAACATTTACCTACCAAGTTATCCTAGTTCTAACCATATCTACCTTTGTTATCCTCATAATCTTAGATATAAGATAATACCCTTTACCCTGGTAATATTACCTTAGCTAGTAGATAACCACTAGCTTAGGCTAACTAGTTCCTAATTAACCCTTAGACTAGTCTCTAACCACTCACCTTAGTATCTTACTAGTATCCTACTAGATACCTTACCTTACCTTAGGTAAATATCCATTACCTTATCCCTACCCCCATTACCTTGCCAAGGTAAACCCAATACCTTTGCACCCCACTTATGACACCCTCTATTAATATCTAACTAGTATCCTATCTAAAATACTAACTTGGTATCCTAAAACTAAGATACCAACTTGGTATCCTACTCAAGATTCTAACCCACACTCACACACTAACTATATCTAGGATACTCACATATCTATTACCTACTACCCATTATCTTAACTCATTAACATATCCACTTACATACCTCAAACATATATGTCTAACACACGTTATCTAGCTAACTTATGTAACCTCACACATACGCACATAATAACTATATCTTACTAACATATATATCTAGCACCCATATACACTAAGTTAGCCCTTAAAACACACACAAACACATACTAGGAAAGTAGGAGAATGGTGGCTGCTCTAGGCAGCCACCTTGCTGCTGCTGCTCTTACAGAGCAGCATATACTGCTGTTGTTTGCCGTCCCCAATGGGGGCTACACAGCCCAGAAAAGAGGGGGTTGTCAGTTGTTGTTTGGGGGGAGGGGAAGGCTGCTGTGGTGGCTGCCTATAGCAGCCCCACATCCCCCCTCAAACTCCCCTCCTAACACTCCTTCAAACCACTCAATAACCCCTCTCTAACTCACCCTCTATCGCACATGCAGCAAACTACAAAACCACTCTAACTCTCACTCTCACTCTCTAAAACCACCAACCAATCTAACACTACCACCACCACTTCCTCACACACACTACAACCACACCAACCAAGAAAGATGGATATTAACCCCCCACTCTCTACACACATTAGGGCACCAACACACATACAAAATATATATATATAATAGTTCCAAAACAGTCAACTATATATATATATATATATATATATATATATATATATATATATATATATATTTTATATATATATATATATATATATATACAAGATACCATATAGACATATAAAAATATGATATGTAGGCCAAAACCACATGTCAAAACTTGTAGGGTACCTAATGTAAACCATGGGGATCAATCCTAACATGATTAAACTACCCTCTAATCAATCTAAAACTGAAATTATACATCAACATGTCCTCTTTGGCATTTTCACAAGAACTTGGTGTGCCCTCTGGAATCTCTCCATGGGACACACCTGTATTCATGCCAACACCAAAAAAGGACTCTAATGAGCCTATAAAACATTCTAAATGGTGCATGTGGGGTAGGTTCCTATGGATCAAAACCACAAATATTACATAAAATGATAAGAGGGAGAGAAATCTACCTATTGGGAGTTGATTCCCAAAGAAAACTCCAAAGGACACGGAGCCGACTCTTCTTGCAAATAGATACCCCTCCTTGCTTTGACTCCAGAAACACTTGTAGCTCCTTCTCCTTGCAAGAATAAGAGAGTTTGGTGGAGAAAAGAGAAGTTTTGAGGGATAAAACTATGAGATTTGCTCTCAAGTTTTGGAAGGAAACCTAAAATGATAAAAGAGGCCAAAATAAAAATGAAAGAGATGGAGAAGACCTACCTCTCTTGGCCAGCCCCTTATGGCTAGGGTTTGCTATATGGAAAAGTCCATGATGCCCCCTTCTAAGTCGACTTTGGCTAATTTAATGAATGGAAAAGGTTCGGGTCAAAAAGGTCAAGTTTTTAATCTCTAAATAACTAAACTTGTCATGTGGGTTTAGTCTAAATGCACTAGCCTAATGAAACGAGTTTGTGGGCCATGCCTAACTAATCTTTGGATCCCGACTAGAATGTAAACTACCCGGGTCACTAACACAAGTCAAAACTAGATGAATGGAGAAATTCAAAACTAGTCACTACACTAATACTCCATGCCCCCGACTGGTAGAGTGGATCCAAATAAGACACGTAACGACACAAGATTCTACGAGAAGGGAGCAAGTCTCCTCGAGAATCGATATCCATATACTTCACAAGAACTACAAGGGGCTTGCACATGATATACTAAGATAACAAAGAATAACATCTCATATCTAGATCCATGAATACCAATTCGTATGACCAATATGTCAAGAACAAGTATATCTACACTAAGTACATGAATTATAACAGTTATCGTAAATTAAAAAAGTTATCAGAGGATGTACTCGCCTGTGATGTGATGGAAAATGTCAACTGGCACCAATACAGTGCCTCGAGGACCTAGAGATGGAATGTTGTATCAATATAATGTTCTGGAAGTAAAAGCAAGTCAAACTAGGGTCGGCCGGCATAGGGCTTATACAATCTTCTATAGATATAAGTATATCAATTTAGATCGCTAAAAAATATATATATATATATATATATATATATATATATATATTTTATATATATATATATATATATATATATATATATATATATATATATATATATATATTTCATATATATATATATATACATATATATATATATATATATATATATATTTTATATATATATATATATATATATATGTAAAATCTTTAAAAATCTGGACCAATATCGTGTGGAGATCAATCAGTAACTTGTGGTTCTCCACGGTGATTAACGGTTAAGCTAAAGGCTTCTTCAAGTCTATCCACTGTGTTCGACAAGGGGATCCTTTATCCTCTACCATCTTCATCATAGTCGCGGAAGCTCTGAGTAGAAATCTGAACAAAATGGTAGGCACCCCGAATTTCCAGCATTTTTATACCGCTAGTGGTTACCCGATCATCAACCACCTGGCATATGCCGATGATATCTTCATTTTCTCCTTGGGAGACGTCGGGACTGTAGAGGTGATCCACAACACGCTGCAGAGATACGCCAGATGCTCTGGCCAGCGCATTAATTCCAACAAGAGTGTCATCTACGTCCACCACAAGACCAACAGAGACCACGCCTCTACTCTTTCCAACATTACTTCCTTCTCTGTTGCATACCCACCTTTCTACTACTTAGGATGCCCGCTACTTTATGGTAGATCTAATGCAGGCATCTTCGAAGGGCTGGTGAAAAAAATCAGGAAAAACTTGAGGGGTGGTACAACGCTACTCTATCGCCTGGCGGCAAGATGATTCTGATTCAACATGTACTCTCCTCTATTTCCATATACACACTTGCTGTCTGCTCCCCCCTAAGAAGGTTCTCACATCCATCAAAAACCTCTTTGCCAACTTTTCTGGGGCCACTGCGACGGTAAGAACAAACATCATTGGACGAGTTGGGATACCATGGCCAAACCCATAGATGAGGAAGGCCTGGGTTTTTGTAAACTATCGCACGTCGTCGATGCTTTCTCGATGAAGCTGTGGTGGAAGCTCCGAGTGAGCCGGAATCTCTGGGTGCGGTTCATGAAGGCTAAATATTTTAAGCATATTCATCCATCGATCGCAATTTTCAACTGCAGATCCTCAGCGTCTTGGAGGCAAATCCTTCATGGAAGAATCCTTGCAGAGCCCTTGATCTGCCTCCAGCTGGGTTCGGGCGAATCATCCATATTCTATGAATGTTGGGCCGGAGAAGATCTCCTTACCCAGTTACCAGCTACACCTACCTACAATATGATCAGAGAGTTGTGGGATCACTCGGGTGATTGGAATCGGGAACGAGTTCAAGAATAGGTTGGAGAAAAGGATACAGCTATGCTCCTGAAGATCAGCTTGGAGCCTGATGCTCTGCTGTGGTCTATTACGGCCAGCGGATCATTCAAGGTAGCATCGACCAGAAGTGTTGTTTGTGGCACTGGGGTGCCTTCCCCCACCATTGGAGCTTTTTGGAAGTCTTGTATTCCCAAAAAATTGTCCTTTTTATTGTGGAGAGCATTGCGCAAGAAGCTCCCTACTGACAACGCTCTCAATACCATCAGCTTCAGTTTAGCGTCTGCATGGAATTGCTGCACAACGAGACAATCAGAAACAATGGACCATATTTTCCACTCCGGAGATTTACTTACAAGGGTTTGGACAACTCTTTCTCTCAACGTTGCAAGCAGAACCAGTGCAGTAGAAGCTTTAACAATCTTCTAGCCATTTGGGCTAACGCATCTAACGGCCACCAGATCGTCGCAGCCGCCATCATATGGGTTATCTGGCAGAACCGCAACAAATTCAGATATGAGGGCTACCAATATTCATTCAAACAACGTATCCAGGAGATCCTTTGCCAAACTCTCAAAGTCAGCAGACAATGCAAGCACGGCCTAGAGGTCTTTTAGCAGTCCTTGCTCTCCTGAATTTCGTCCTCGTGCCTGCATTCATGTCTCTTTTCTGTCTTTCTGTTGCGCTTACTTGTAAAGGCTTTGGCATTTTGCGCCTTCTTATGAATAAAATTAGAGAGTTTTGTTGAAAAAAATTAATATATATATATATATATATATATATATATATATATATCAGAGACTTCTGGCCCATCATCTTATGCAACTTCACTAATAAAATCATATCGAAGATCATCGCGACCCGCATGTCTATCCTCCTCCCCAAGATCATATCCGAAAAACAAAGAGGTTTTGTCCCGGGCTAGAACATCACCGACAACATCCTCCTAGCGCAGGAAATGATAACATGCATGAAATTTCTAGTAAGAGGGGGTAACATGGCTATCAAGCTCGACATACATAATGCCTATGATCGTCTGGACTGGCAGTTCATGATTTGGGTTTTTAGGGCTTTCGGCTTCTCCAAAAATTGGATCGACAACATTTTCAGATCCGTTAGCAACTCCTGGTTCTCCACGGTCATCAACGGGCAAGCGAAGGGTTTCTTCAAATCCAGCAGGGGGTCAGACAAGATGATCCCCTATCTTCTACCATCTTCATCATCGCAGCCAACGCTCTCAGCAGAAACCTCAACGGCATGGCTAACACCTCCAGACTCAATCACTTCCACACCACTACTGGCTGCCCTCTCATCACCCACCTAGATTATATGGACGACATCCTCATCTTCTCCTCCGGCGACATCGGGTCGGTCAAAATGGTTCACAGAACACTCGAGAAATACACCAGGTGCTCGGGGCAGCAAGTCAACACCAACAAAAGTGTCATCTACACCCACCATAAAGCTGACAGGAACCACTCGGCTAATCTTTTCAACTTAACCTCCTTCTGAACCGCGTACCCTCCTTTCTTTTACTTAGGATGCCCGCTGGTGTACGATAAAGCTAGCTCCGGCATCTTCGACACCCTGGTGAGCAAGATCAGAAAGAAAATTGAGGGTTGGCACAACGCAACCCTTTCCCCATGTGGCAAGATGATTCTAATCAAGCATGTCCTCTCTTCTATCCCCATCTACACACCGGCCGTCTCTTCCCCCCCAAGAAGGTCCTATCCTCATTAGAATCACTCTTCTCTGACTTCTTCTAGGGGCACTCCAACGGGAAGGACAAGCATCACTGGGCCGGCTAGGACTCCATGTCTAGACCGACGAACGAGGGAGGGCTGGGCTTCAGTAAATTGTCGAACGTCGTCAATGCTTGCTCTATGAAGCTGTGGTGGAAGCTCCGAACGGAATCCTCTATCTGGACCAGGTTTATGACGGCCAGATACTTTCGTTATTCCTATCCCATTACTGCGGCCGCTATTACCAGATCGTCAGCATCCTGGCACCGTATCCTTCACGGGCGTTATCTCGTTGAACATCATATCCACCTATGGCTTGGCAATGGGAGTTCGTCAATGTGCTATAAACGTTGGCTTGGTGTTGTTGCCCTCCAACAAACCCCGAACACCCATCCGAATTGTACGATTCGAGATTTATGGGACTCCGAATCGGGTTGGAGATGAGACAGGATAAGGGATTAGCTTGGGGCGGAGGCAGTCATCAAACTTACTGTCGCTGATTTGCACCACGTCGAGGCCCCGGACACCTGGCAATGGATCCCTAAGTCCGACGGCGTTTTCCCTTTGGCTTTGGCTAAGACTGTGGTTTATGGCACCGGAGTGTCGTCCCCCCTCATCGCCCCTTTCGGGAAGTCCTGCATCCCCACCAAATGGTATATCCTGCTCTAGAGAGTGTACCGCAGGAAGCTCCCTACCGACGACTCCCTTAACTCCATCGAATTCAGTCTCGTATACAAATGCCACTTCTGCTCCTCTCATTGTCCCGAAACTGTCGAGCACGTTCTGCTCTCCGGTGAGCTTGCCTCTCAGCTTTGGGCCAGCCTCTATCACTGTTGCAGGCATGACCGTCATGCCGGAGGCTTCAACGATCTCTTCGCCAGCCAGGGCGCTTCCTAAGGCCATCAGATAGTCGTAGCCGCGGGCATTTGGGTTCTCTGGAAGAACCATAACAAATTCAGATATGAAGGACATCAATACAATCCCGATCAGCTGCTCCGGGAGACACTTCGGTAAATCGCTAAGATCGGTAGGCGATGCT
The DNA here is from genome assembly GCA_029216955.1 of Iris pallida. Classification (NCBI taxonomy): domain Eukaryota; kingdom Viridiplantae; phylum Streptophyta; class Magnoliopsida; order Asparagales; family Iridaceae; genus Iris; species Iris pallida. Next base: position 27,642 of record JANAVB010044018.1, on the reverse strand, counting down.
TCTACTCTTCAGAATTCTTCCGGATGGCTCTGTCCAGCTAGCGGTGTCTCTCTGCCTTTGGCAGTGTTTTCTTTTGTTAGTTGTGTTTCAGCTCGCGCTTAAAGCGCTTACTTGTATAGTCTTCGACATTTTGCTCCTGATACTTCAATAAAGCTTTGGTTCAAATATATATATATATATATATATATATATATATATATATATATATATATATATAAAATATATATATATATATATATAAACTTCTACAGATATAAATATATCAATTTAAATTGCTATATAAAATTTATTTATTTATTTCTTTATTTATTTATTTCATATATATACATATATCAATTTAAATCGCTACATATATTTTATATATATATATATATATATATATATATATATATATATATATATATATATATATATATATATATATATATATATATATATATATATAATAGAGATAATGTGGGTTTGGCTTGCACACGAAGGAGCACCCCAGCTCCTCGAGGTTCCCTATATATATATATATATATATATATATATATATATATATATATATATATATATATATATATATATATATAAAATATATATATATTTATATATATATATATATATATATATATATATATATATATATAGAGATAATGTGGGTTTGGCTTGCGCTCGAAGGAGCGCCCCAGCTCCTCAAGGTTCCCCCCGGTCACGGCCGGTGGCCGGCCGGCACCAGGCTCCCCCGCCTCAGCCGGGTAGCTCCCGCCACCCCCAGCCTCCCCGGCCTCTTCGCTGGGCCGGGATCCCTCAGCCCCCCTTCCCTGACCGGCGTCTGCTTGGCGTACGGCGGCCCGGCCCCCCTCTTTCACTCTCTTCCTCGCAGGCGCCGAAGACATCGGAGGCGTCGGCATCGCCGCTCCAGGCGCCCTCAGCCGCCTCAGGCTCTGTCCCTCCTCGGCCCTCCGCCTGTCATCCTCGGCATCCCTCGCTCTACGCGGCCGCTTCCCGGCCCACCGCTCCCCCGAGTCACCATCCCTGCAGCAGCGTCGCCCCCTCCCTCGGCAGTGGATCCTCCCTACGCCCCCTCCCTGCAGTGACCCTCCGGAGCTCTGGCAGCGCCCGTCGCGGACCAGCCTCCTCACTTGACCTTCTGCGCCCCCGCGGATCAGGGGGCCCTCTATGCTCCTCCGGGTTTGGCCCCCTCGTTTCCTCCGGCGCTGGCGCCCTGCGCCCTGGTGGTCGACTTCCCCCCGGTGCACCCTACCCCCGCACGTCCCCCCCCCCCCCTCCGCTCCAGATGTTCCCCCGTCGCCCTCCCTCGCCACGGTGGCCGACTTTTCCCCGGATCTCCCCACCTTCGTGCCTCCCCCCGCCGCGGTCGCGGACCTCATCCCCCTTCCCGACGCCCAGCTCGTCGCGCCTTCCTCTTCGTCGACTTCCCTTTCGATCCCCGCCGCCCCCCCATCCGCTTCGGCTGCGGCTTTGCTCCCGCCGCCCTCTCCTTCAAACGCCTAGCTCGCCGCATTTACCCCTGCTCCGTCGACGGACCCTCCTAAGTAGTGGCACTGGGTCCACTTCTATGACCCATCGTCGCCGTCCTACCGGTACGTCCCTGTATGCGGCGGTCTCGGCTCCCCCTACGTCTCGTCGTGGGCGTTGCCCGCGTCCCCCGTCGCTTCGTCATGGTGCCCATGCGGCCGTTGCCCTCCCCTCCCCGCCAGGCCTAGTGACTGTCGGGGCCATCTCCGGCCTGTCCTCGGCGTCGCTCCTGCCCTCTTCACCGGCGATGCTCCTGTCCCCCTCGCCGTATCACGGCCCTGGCCCGTCGTGGCCCGTGCGACTCTCCGTGGGTGTATCCCCTCCCCCTGACTGCGGGTGAGTGTCCCGAGGCCCCCTCCCATCGGGCCCAGCTCACACCTTCGGGCCACGCCGTGGACCTGCCCCCCTCGGGAGCCGTGCACGTCTGCCATGTGCCCCCCCCACCCCGGGCTTCGTGCTCTTTGAATTTTCAAATTTTGTGTTTGGTCTCCCGCGTGGGCCGGGATGTTTGGTTCTGTGTTGTCTGTTTCAGTCTTTCATTCAATAAAATTTTCTTTGTGGAAAAAAAGTATATATATATATATATATATATATATAAAATATGTAGAGACTGCATTATCATAAATTGAATTTGAAATCTCAAGAAAATCATGAAATCCTAAGGTTTTAAAAGTAACAGCATATTCAGAAAAATGGTAAAGTTTATCGTTTTACTCAGACAAATTTCTCGGTACCAAAAATGATCGAACCAAAGGGTTGATATCTCTCAGATGAAACAAAGAGGGTCGGGTCATAGTCATCATCGTCATCGAGACGAGAGAGACTGAACACATTTACAGGTTCATACTCCGAGGTTGAAGATGAAGCGGTGTCTCTAGTTTTCTTCCTCTTGGGAATTCTAGAAGTCATAATGAAAATAGAGAAAGAGAGTGATAGATATACCTTAGAATTGATCAAGAATGGAAGATAACGCCTTCAGGAACCTTAGATCCGAAGATTTGGGAGTTGGAAAGCTTGAGGAATAGAGATATAAAAAATAGGGTTAGGTTTTTTAGGGTTTTGGGACGGCTGTTCGGGAGGAAGGAGAAGATGAATAGAGGTAAGGGGGGCTGCTGGTTCGAGCCGTTGTTTATAAAAAGCTCCCTACCGAGTTTGGCCTGAACTCGGTCATAACTCGGTCCGAGTTTGGCAACTTGTACTTTTGGTCATTTTTGTGTAATGAATTATAGAAATAACTCATAAACTTGTAATTCTTTAATTTAATTAATATTTATCACGTTGGGTTAGCTATACAGGCTAGATCTCACCTTGCGATAGTCCGAAGATACTTAGCACCATGTTCCTTAGGCTTTTAGGCCTTATTGACAGAAGCACCCTTTCGACTTGTACCCAAAGTAATTTTAACTAATAATTCGCTGAATATTAAGTTTTAAGTATTTTTATTAATCATAACACATTACGACTCTAAAAATTCAAGTATGCCTAACTCTCGACGCAGATAGTTGAAACTGTCTTCAGCTAGTAGTTTTGTGAATATGTATGTCAGTTGATGATCTGTGTCAATAAACTCTAAGCAGATATCCTCGTGTTGTCGGTGATTACGCAAAAACAGGTGATGTATTTCTATGTGTTTAGTGCGTGAATGACATACTGGGTTCTTAGTTAAATTAATAGTAATAGTATTGTCACAGTAAATAGGAATCTTAGTATAGTGCAAATTATAGTCTTCTAGGGTTTGCTTCATCTATAAAATCTGAGTACAACAATGTCCTACGGCGATATACTCAGCCTCAGTTGTTAATAATGCTACATAATTTTGCTTCTTGCTAAAAAAGACTGAAGCTTTTTCTACGAAATAACACGTATTGCTGGTACTTTTACGGTCTACTTTGTATCCAGCAAAATTAGCATCTGAGTAACCGACTAGGTCAAACGATATAGTTTTGGAATATCATAAGCCGACTATAGAAGTTCATTTAAGGTATCTAAAGATACGCTTAACAACGCATAAGTGTGATTCCTTAGGATTAGCTTGATATCGTGCACAGATGCAAAGGTTAAACATAATATTAGGACGACTAGCAGTTAAGTAAAGTAACTACCAATCATACCTCGATACTTACGCTGGTCGATTGGTTTGCCACTTTCACCAATGTCAAGTCGTGTTGATGTAGCCATTGATGTGCTGATAGGCTTTATATTACCGAAGTCATACTTCTTTAGTAAATTCTTTGCGTACTTGGCTTGATTGATGAAGGTTCCACTACTAAGAAACAGTAAATTTTCGACGAACTAATCCGTCGCTAATTTTTATTAGCGACGGATTAGCGACTACCTTTCGACCAAAATAGTCCGTCGGTATAGATGTCGTCGCTAAAAGTAGCCGTCGCCACGTAGTCGTAACATGGTTGAAGCGTCGACTAAAACGTGACGGTCAAAAGACCAAATGATAACGACAAATTAGCGATGACCTAGCGGCGGAAGCCTGCGACGACTTAGCGACTGATGCACGATGACAAGTTCTGGCGAATTAGCGATGACCTATCGATGCTTTGCCGTCAAAAGTTGAGTATCAGAAACATTCTGATACCCAATATAGCGACGGATTTTTTCGTTGCCAATACGTCAGTATATGCGTATCAGAAAATTTGTGATACTCAATTTTGACTGTAGCGACTATTTGGCGACGGATAATTTAGTCGCTAATACGTCGATATATGCGTATCAGAGAATTTTTGATACGCAAGCTGGTCGCCAATCCGTCTCTAATTTGTCGATATCCGGCGATAAGTGAGCCACCTAAAAAATTTCCAGAAGCTTAGCGACAAAATTTTAGTCGCTTAACCATCGCCAGTCATCGCTAACTGAATATATATAAATTTCCAGAAGTTTAGTGACGAAAAGCCGTCGCTACATGGTCGCCATCCGTCGCTAACTAGAAATGAGAAAACTTCCAGAAGCTTAGCGACGGAATATCCGTCGCTTGTCTTTCGGTAGTCCGTCGCAAACTGGAATATTTTCTCCAAAAAAACCCTAAAATTGTAGCATTCCCTGTTCACACGATTAGCCATTCACAGTATCACACAATATCCAATATTTTCCACAACAAAATATCCAAAAGAACTCAAACTTATCACACCAACTCCAAATTAAAATTATCCAATATCACACAATATCATTCACAATATCACAAAACAACTCAAAATTATCCACAACAACTCCAAATTATCCAAATTTTTCAACATCCAAATACACAAAAAAAACTATCATATGTTATCTTAATTTTTTGGTGGTACCAGCTGCGCTTTACGAAGATACCCCTCGACGACATGATCCGGAAGGCCATCAAATATGTGTTGTAGAACTCGGTGTAGCTCTGTCGGCGTCATCATGTCAAGGAGGTGAATCATAAACGATGTCGGTAGAAACGTGGCAGTCCGATCAAAAGAAGCACGACCGACGGAAGAATGACCGGGAGCATGACCAGGAGCAGGAGCAGAAGGACACAGAGCAGTAAAAGAACCCGGTAACTGCAATACAATCCGGGTCATCTGCCCCTGCATGGACGTCACTGTCATGGTTAGAGACCTAAGATGTGTCCTCACATCCTCGTCGGCCGGAGTCGCAAGAGCAATAGGCGTTGGAGGTGGAAGTCTCGAAGACGTCTGCGACTGCAACAAGGAGCCGGTGTCGTAGACGCGCCCGTCTTTCCTTATTCCGTCGGCGGCTTCTAAGAAAATGTCGTCGAAGCGAGCGGTCACAGAAGTGGACATCTGGGCGGACGTCGATTCGCCGATACCCTCGGCAACAGGGGGCTGAACCGTCCTAATTGCCTTACGATACTTAGCCTATCCAATGAATGTATTTAGTTTACTATAAGTATTCCTAAGTTATAGTCTAAATTCTAAGGCCTCACACTATTGTCAAAAATTATAAACTAAAATACTTACAATTCTAACATAAATCTCATAAATTTAAATACTTACATGAGTCTGCTCGGCCCTTTCATCGACAAAGGTACCGTCCTTCTTCCTCTTGTACGTACGCTCGAATACATCACACAAGGTGACCGAGCATGGATCTTTTCCCTCCTTTGCCACCATTGTGACCAGCGAACGAAATATTCATAGAATATAATTCACTTCGTAGATTAATAGAATTGAATATGTAGGGGAAAATAAAGTATTTTTGGGTATCTCACCAGATCTCCAAGCGTCGCTGCGTGGGGCCTCGATCCTCCCGTATGCAGACCCGCGGCCTGTCAATTCGCCTTCTCTTTCACCGATTTCTCCTTGAACACAGGAGTATCAATCTTTTCCATCATCTTTTCATAGAACTCGTCCTAGAGCCAGCTCTTCTTTCCCCTACGGATGTCATCTTCGCGACCCGCAGCTTCTTCCTGACGACTTTTTTGTAGGTCTTGATGATCTCCGCCTCGCGATGTGGGGACCACCAGAATGTCAACTGACATACAAATTCCAATATCAAGTTATTAGAAAATTGGTGGATTAAATAATAATTAATAATTAAGTAATCACAAGATATATATATATATATATATATATATATATATATATACCATCTGGTCGAGCCAGATGTACCGCGACTCCGTGGGAACCTCACTAAAATTGAGGTAGGGGCCATGGAAGTTTTGACTAATAATGAGCCTTAGCTCCCTGGTAGAATCCCACAGAAAAAAAACCTACAATGAAGCAACGACTAGATTATTTACTTGAATAAATAAAACAAATTTAATAAATTAACTTATCAATAAAAATTTACTTATAGCTTACCCGTGGGCCTTAACTCCCGTCTAAACTCCCCTGCCGGTCTCTCTGGTGGCGTCGGAGGATCCGCGGGTCCGTGAATGTACTCACTAGTAACCGGATGGAACTGAACCCGTGGATACTCTGGGGCCCACCATGCAGTAACTGTATGATCCACTGGCAGAACGGACGATGGGTCGGCAACATTTGGAGTCACAGGCGTCGACGTACCAATGAATAGTGATGGCAAGTCAGAGATTCCTAGCTGGGTAGATCGACGATGGGATGAGGAGGTACACGGGGTACTCTCTGGGTCGGGCTTGTCGACATACCCTGAATCTCTTGATGATCTCCGTCAATGGATTCTGGCTCGCCCTACCGCCAATCGAAAACTTTTTACTTCTGATGTTTTGAATATGAAGCTCTGTTTCACGTTTGGTTTTATATTTTGCTCTGGTAGAGGAAGCCATGAGATTCATGGTATATCAACCGTAAATGATACCGACTCCGATATCGATACTGTGAACCTTGGTTAATATTAATATTTTTACACTCTTCTCTAGGCTTTGGTTTAGGTGGTTATCATATAATGCGGAATAGGAGGCCAGATGACCCGAATGAAAAGAAGGGGAGTAGGGAGGATACACTCTACTTTCAATTAAACCCCAAACTTACCTTAATAATTACCCAATTTCGAAAATATCTTATATACTACTTGGATACTCACTCTATACACTTAGGTACTACGATATACTACTAGGATACTCACTCTATACACTCTTACTTATGCAAGCCTTTAGAGGCAATTAGAGTTATACTAGATTACCTAAAAAATCTATAGCTCTGATAGGCCTAAAAGACTTGGCATAAGTAAATTTAATTTCCAGAAAAGGGCTCACATGTACACTTGATTTCAAGCTAACATGGACACTTAACATAAGAGATAATGATATCTCCGTCGTCATGTGTTCCTTGTGATCCCGCAAGGAAAACTTGACCTCGGAGTGTCCAAGCTAGCACTTACCTAGCTAGTACTAAGATATAATATATCTTTCTAGGATACTCACTCTATACACTCTAGATATTACGATACTCCTAATTAGTATCAAAATATAAATATAGATACATATATACTTAGATGGATACATATGTTTCACACCCAATACTCTTAGGAATAGTCCGATATACCGATTCCGATACCGATACTGACCCTAAGCCTAACCCTAACCTAATTAAAGTACACCCAAACCCGACCCTGACCCCAATACTCGTAGGAATAGTCCGATATACCGATTCTGATACCGATACAGACCCTAATCCTAACCCTAACCCAATTAAAGCACACCCAAACCCGACCTGACCCCGATCCTGACCCCGATACTCATAGGAATAGTCCGACATACCGATTCTGATACTGATATCGACTCTAACCCTAACCCTAACCCAATTAAAGCACACCTAAACCCGACCCTGACCAAACACCCGACCCCGACCAAGAACCCAACCCCGACTTATATTAAACCCTAAAGTATATAAAGAGAAGGAGAGCAAGAGAGAGAGTACCTGAGAGACATCGGAGGGGCACGTCGGACGGTGTGGGGCGCATCGAACGGCGACGAGAGAGTACCTGAGAGAGATCGAAGGGGCACGTCGGACGGAGGGGGGCGCGTCGGACGGCGGCGAACGTGTCGTACGGCGGGCGTCGGACGGCAGGTGTTGGACGGTGGGGGTCGGAAGGCGGGGTCGGACGGCGGGGGTCGGATGGCGGGGTTCGGACAAGAGAGAGGAGAGAGAGAGTTAGAGTTTGGGGGATGTGGGAAAAATCCGATCGGTTCGAATTATTTAAGTTAGGGCACAGCATATTAGCGACGGACTGGCAACGAAAAATTCTGTCGCTAGGTAGTCGCCGTTTAGCGACCAAAAATTTGTCGCTAATATGTTGCCTAAGCTAAACGCGAATGTCTGGACAAATGGTCGACAACTTAGAGACCACTTTGCGATGGCTACCTTTTAGCGACGGATATTTTTTCCATCGCTAGGTTGTCCCTAAATTTGGCGCCACTTTCCGCATGTTCCCCGCCAAATACTGACAGATTTACGACGGAGTAGGGACGACCGTTTTCTTCGTCGCTAATTTACCGACGGTAGAGCGACTACTTTTTTCGACAATTTTTTGTAATGAGAAATGATCAATTTTTTATGTTCAAAACCGACAGTATATTGTCAACTTTTCATCGCTCTTTTGTTGCTTTTAGCGACGGAGAAGTCCGTCGCTAAACTTTCGTCGCCAAAGCCCGGTATTTTTGTAGTGTTCCCTGCAAATGCTATTTGATTTGGAGTCCTAGGAAGTAGTTGATCTCTCCCATCATACTCATTTCAGACTCACTCTGCATACACTTAGCAAAATCTTAAGAAAGTTTTTCGTTAGTAGAACCGAAAATAATATCATCGGCAAAATTTTGCACAAGTAAAATACTGCCAACTAAAGATTTGATAAACAAGTTTGTATCAAGTATTCCCTTTGAAAAACCATTTTCAAGTAGGAAAGCACTTAGGTGTCCATACCAAGCATGCGGTGCTTCTTTGAGTCCATAAAACGCTTTTCTAAGCTTGAAAACATGATCAAGTTTTTAAAAATCATTAAATCCAAGAGGTTGCTTCACAAAGACCTCTTCCTTTAAAAACCTATTCAAAAATTCACTTTTTACATCCATTTGAAAAGTTCAAAATTATGAAAAAATGTAAATGCACAAACCATGCGAATAGACGCTAGTCTAGCAACGGGAGCATATGTCTCGTCATAATCAGCTTCTTCTTCTTAATTATAACCTTGTGCAACTGGGCATTCTTTATTGCGTAGTACATGTCCATCCTCGCTTATTTTATTTCGAAACACCCATATGGTACCAATAATCGATTGAAAAATAGGTTTAGAAACAAGTTTCCAAACTTGACTTCCCTCAAATTGATTAAGTTCCTCTTGCATGGAATCAATCCAAAACTCATCAGAAAAAGCATCTGCTACTGACTTAGGTTTTACTTGGGAAATGAAAGCTATTTTGCTGCTATATCTCTAGTAGAAGAACGTGCAACTACTCCTTTAGATACATTACCTATAACCAGTGTCTCTGGATGGTCTGGCATGAATTTTATCTTTTTCGGTAGACTTTCCAAATAGCTCTCATTGGTAGCAATATCTTCAGGTGCTTTAGATTTGTTTTGTACATCTTCATTATCATTGTCGCTAGATCTCTAACTATTGAGCTCATCAAAAGTAACATTAATAGATTCTTCAGCAATCATATATCTTTTATTAAAAAAATTATATCCCTTACTCTTGGCAGCATACCCGAAGAATATCCCTTTGTCTACTTTCGAGTCAAACATACCCAAGTTATCCTTGGTGTTCAGGATAAAACAACGACAACCAAAAAATTTAAAATAAAAAATGTTTGGAATCCTTCTAAACCATAATTCATAGGGGTTTTCTTAGATATAGGTTGAATTAACACCATATACAACTTCTGTCCAAAAATATTTAGAAAGATTATGTTGATTCAGCATGACTCTAGCTATATCACTTAGAGTACGATTCTTTCGCTCCACAAAACCATTTTATTGAGGAGTTCTAGGACAAAAAACTCATGGTAATATCCATTATCATCAGAAAACTTTTTAAAATCAATATTTTTGAATTCGCTACCATGATCACTTCGGATTCGAGTAATCATGAAGCCTTTTTTATTTTATACCATTTTGCAAAATACTTAAAATTCAAAAATAGCATCACTTTTGTTTGATAAAAAGTACAACCAAGTATAACGAGAGAAATCATCAACTATAATAAAAGCGTAGAGTTTACTGCCAAGACTAGTCTCTATTAGGGCCAAATAAATCCATATGAATCAACTGCATAGGTCTAGAAGTGCTTACAGCGTTGATGGATTTAAAAGATGACCTAGTTGTCTTGTTCTTTTCACAGTCAGAACATACCACATCTCTCTTGAAGAAAAATTTTGGGAGTCCTTTTACTAGCTTTTTAGTGCATAGCCTTGAGATGGTGTCCATGTTTGCATGTCTAGCCTCAAATATTATAGCCAGCTTTTATCCTGATTGGCTACTAGGCACTTACCTGCACTGTTAGTACGTTCTAGAAAGAAAACATAAATGTTGTCTTCCCTAATCACCTCATATACGGGATTCCCAGTAGACATCTCATATATAGAATATTTATCTTTCATAAAATTGATGCCATAACCATTATCTCCTAAATGACTGATACTCAATAGGTTATGTTTCAATTCTGTGACTAGACAAACGTATTTTATTTCTGGGTAGGGAGACATACCATGAGTACCTATTTCTATAATATCACCTCGAAGATTATTGCCAAAGGAAATATACCCTTCTCTCTTTATCGCTAGCATAGCTAATAATGATGCATCACCTGTCATGTGCCACGAATATTCGCTATCGAGTATCCACTTGCTTTTAGCATGAGAGGATTGAGGGTCCACCTACAAAATGAGTAGATGAAACCTTTGGTACCCATTTCTTCATGGGTCCATTATGATTAGTCTTAGGAATCCAAGCAAGTATATTTGTGTCAACTAGCTTTCTAGCTCTACAGTACTGTGATATGTGCTCGTGTGTACCACAGTATGTGCATGTGATTTTTTTAAATTGTGTTTTGGTTTCTGTGTTGACAAATTTCTTGTGCCTTTCTTAGAAACTTGTATGTGAAAGCATAGTTGTGAGAAACGTGTTGTTTATGTGCTTTGTTTGGTTTAGTACTTTGTGGTATATGTTTGGTATTAGGACTAACCTTAGGCCGTGTAACAAGGATGACCTGTTTGCCTAATTTGATCTCTAACTTTTTAGAGATTGCACAAGACTTATTAAATTTAGCAATTATATCTGTGAGTCTTTGTTCAGTGACTAGGTGTCTCTTCTTCTTTATGTCATAAAGTTGTTGCACCTTGACATAGTCTCTTTCTTTTTTCTCTATGGTGAGGATAGCCTCATGATAGTCCAATCTAATTTCGAATATTTTCTCCGTATTATCGGTAGTAGATGTCTCTTTAATGTCTTCAATAAGATTACACAATCTAGCTACTTTGGTTGTGTATACCTTAATCTCTTTGCGAGATTGCTTATACTTGGCTAACACATTTTTACGCTCTTCAAGTAATTTACTAAAGGTATTTTCTAACTCATCGAAAGTAAAATCATCATACAAAGAGTTTTCAGGTACCTTATCATATGCTATTAGATAGACATTTGTATTGCTGCTGGGCCTGTCCTCCTTCTTTGATTTACTGGCCTCATATTTGTGCCAGATGCTGGTATTTTCATACTTTTGACCAATTGTAGCTTTTCTTCTCGATCTCAATCGGTCATATAGACTTCTTTTCTTCGATAGTGGATAGTCCTTCTTCATATGCCCTGACTTATTACATCCAAAGCAGATATTTTCTTCTTCGTTGCTTTCATGGATGTCTTTCTTCTTTCGGTTTGATCTCTCAAACTTTAAGAATTTCTGAATAGCAGGTCATGTTCATCACCATCAGAATCATCTTCATCAGAATCATTGTATGAGACTCTTTTGGATTGAGCTTTGAAGGCGATTGATTTTTCTTTGGGAGTTGCTTCTTCAAAGTCTTGTAGGTCCAACTCATGGGTCATGAGCTTGCCCATCAGTGTCCCAATGTTATTTTGGTGAGGTCGTTTCCTTTTTTAATCGCGGTGGCCTTCGGATTCTAGTTCTTTGATAGAGCCCGTAGTACCTTCCTGATCTTCTCATAATTGCTGTAATCCTTACCAAGAGATTGTAAAGGATTAGTAATATCAGGGAAACAAGTGAACATTTGTGTAATTGACTCACTGAATTTTATCTTGAAAGACTCGTATTCTTGTGTCAATCCACTAATTTTGGATTCCTTCACTTGGAAGTCCCTTCATGAGTTACCTCAAGAAATCTTCAAATTTTATTAGATGTCGTACAGGCTGATGCACGATTATACTCAATTTTGTCAATTATACAGAATAGTGCATTGATGGCTCATGCATCTAGACTAGCTTATGTCTTTTTATGCTCAGTGTATTTATTATGGGGCTTGTCTACTAATATACCATCAATCACTGTTCAAGGCAGTTTCTTATAACCGTCTATAATTATCGACCAAATATCGAAATCCAGTGACTTTGGAAAGAAACTCATACGTGTTTTCAGTAGGTATAATTCATTTCATCAAATAGTGGGGGTCTATTTATGGATTGCCCTTCACCGTTAAATATAGATTTAATGGCTTCCATGAATATATATACTCTCTAGATGGTTATATATATGTATAACCTGTTCTGATACGTAGGACCGTTGAGCACCTCTAGAGGGGGTTGAATAGAGTGTGTGCGTTGTGTAGCAAAAAATATCACGAATTAAAAATTTTAAACTTATAAACTATGGCAGGTGAAAGCAAATAATATGATAGTATGTTAATTACAGTAAAGTAAGAGTCAAGAAGATCAAACTCAGTGATACAGCAATATATACTGGTTTTCCTTTGAGAGGACTAGTCCAGTCTCGAGTACTCTTGTTTGATGTTAATTTACTATGGGGACTAGTCCAGTCTCGAGTACTCTTGCTCGATGTTAATTTACTATGGCACAAGCTTTAACTGAGTGCTTGCGACTCTTACAGTACCGTAATTGGTGACGAGCGCACGACCGACTTCAGAGGGCGATTTGAAAACATAAACATTTTTTGAATGCAGGCACTGATACAACTCTTCAACACCAAACTCAATATTAAACAGAAACTATATTGCCTTGGCTAAGAGTGGTATAGGCTTGATTTGAAAGTGTAGCTCGTAGAAAAACACTTAAGAATGAATATAGAAGATAAGGAATGAATGAATGAGTGATTTGGAAATGTGAAAGTTCTTCTCTATTTATAGTATTTTTGTAGAACGAATTTGGGAAGAGTTCGGATGTAGAAATCTCGCATTCGAATGTTGGTTGCAAATTTAGAGGGAATTCAAAAACAAATCGAACTTACCTGGACCGAACTCGGGCCGAGTTCTGGCCGATTCTGCCAGGGTCAAAGCAAAACTATTTTGGGCCAATTTTGTTGGGTTTGGGGCTTTTTAGTATATGGAATTTGGATATGTATATGTAGATAGGTAGGCTATAATTTTTGTGGACTGAAAAAACCTAAGCTAGCACCGATCTTGATCAATCTTATATATTTTTCCTAGAATCAATAAAAGTCAAAATACAGAAGAAATATGTAAAAGCTTGATCTTGATTCCATTGTGTTTGGTTCTTGATGACGATGCGATTTTGTACTTGTAGCAGTAGGATGTAGACTTTGTAGTAGCAAGATGTAGATATTCTTCTGACTTGAAATCTGTAAATCTATAGCAGTATATGTATTTTGTGTATTGACCAAAGTTGACGTTGATTATCAAAATCAGGTGTGATCATTGACCAATAGGCCAACATTGACTTGTTTCTATATAAGGGACACAGATATGGCTATGTCATCTCTACCATGCCTAATATATTAGTCATGGTATACGACTGCACTAGCCATGCCATATTTCCTAGTCGATATGCATAATAATTCTCAACCATGATTAAGGTTATATTTATAAGCAATAAATATTATTTTAAAATAAATATAAGAATCTAAAATTAAATTATTGAAGCCAAAATAATATAAATTAAAAATTAAAAATTCTGGGGATTTATATTCTACCCACCTTAAAAGAATTTCGTCCTCAAAAATTAAAAATAACAATCAATGGTAAGGGATAGGCTAATGTAACAAGGATAACTCAAAGGGTTTGCTATGTTCCTAGGTCTCTCCTAATCAAGCAAGTAACAATCAATCATAACTAATTCATACTCAATGTTGCTATCATCAAACTACTAATTGCTATCTTCAGTGTGCTGCCACCACATCCTCAACATTCATGGTAAAAGCTTGCCCCAGTCGCGGTGCTCCTGTCATCTTCTAGCCTGCACAAACTACATCGCCTAGTCAGGAAGCGGTCCTCGCAGATTCCCTCTTAGTATTGTGGGTCATCTTTTTGGGCAATCTCGAAGTTGGTGTTAGTTCGAACCATAACTAAAACATAAGCCTAATCTTTGACAACACTCCCTTTGAAGATGTCGTCTCTTTTGCAAAACTGGCAGAGTGGAAGCTTTGGGATCCGATAGGGGCTGGTCTTGGTTGTTGTGTGTGGTGGGACATCTTTCAGGTCCTCCCGGTGGTGCTCTAGCTGATGATGTCACTAGATGAGGGCGCTTCTGGCTAGCCTCTTTTTTGTTAATGCGCTTCTAGCGTCGCACTGCGGTTAGGATGGCCAAGCATAAAGTAGGAGCAACCGATCCTATAAGCCTCTGCATCTCGAAACTAATGCCGCCATAAAATTTCTTTACCTTCTGCTCCTAAGTCTGAATCAACTAAGGGGCGAAACAACTCAAGCACAAAAATTCTGCGTTATACTCCTCTACGGTCATGCTCCCCTGATTGAGGTATAGGAATCGATCTCAAAGCTCTGCGAGTGTTGTGGCTAGAATATAGACCTTCTTAAAGAGTTTGGAGAACTCCTCCCAGGTGTCTTGTTCAGGGCCCAATCGATGTTCCTCAGCATCCCACCAATGATGGGCATTGCCGGTCAGCTGCATCCTGATGGATGCCATCCACTTCTCTCTTGAAAGCTCGACAGCTTCCAACTGATGCTAAGTGTCTGTGAGCCAAGCGTGCACCTATGTAGGATCCTTTGTTTTAAAGAATGGCAGAGGTGCCATCTTCTGTAAATCAAAAATAGAACCCGTCACTGGCTGATGGGCTATGGGTATTCCTTGTGCCATGGTCGTCACTATACTCTACTTCAGTGCCTCTGCCTGGTGTTGTTGAGTTTGATGTTGCACTAGCTATACGGTCTGCATCATAGCGTAGAACATTTAGAATATTTGATGCCCGTCCATCTGCTGACCTGATGGTGAAAAGGGCATGAAGGGCATCGGTAGAATAGGAGGTGGCAGAGGTAAGGGAACCCCTTGTTGTGGCATATGTGCCTGCTTTAAAGTTTGTTCATACGTCTGTGAGCTCGGTGGCTGATCGTTCTGCTGGGTAGATTGGCCACCAAGTGGTGGTGTAGTTCCATCAACATGGGTCACAACGGCATTTTGTGGACTGTTAACTAGAGTCTGGCTTCCATTTTTGGATATATTATCTGCATAAAAAGAAAACCATTAGTCGATAAAGGATTCAAGCAAGATGCAAGTCAAGGAATCAATTGAAGTCATGGATAGATATTAATAACGTGTCAAGGCATGTGAATGGGATCCTAAGAGTCTAATCATATTCGTGGCACAATAATGTAACCAAAACGTCTAACATGACATGCATGGGCCACTACAAAAACCTGTCACACCCCAGTCCTAAATATTACGGGACTAGTATGTGACTCGGCCAGCTGGTATGAGATAATCCTACTATGAATATCTCATAATTTGTATCTACGATGTCAATAGAAGACTCAAGTTCAAGGCATTATCACTATGAGTAATCTAAATCTCATCCATAGTAATAAAGATAAACTCAATCAAATGATAAGTGATGAATGTAAATATGATTCGAGTTCATCAAGAATGTGACTGACGTCCATTGGAAACAAATCCACTACTAGTAGACGAAGAATAAAATGAAGACAGAAAAATAAAAACTAAGCCCATACTCCAGTAAACTAAGCATCAATAATGTTGTCAATTAAAGTTGTATCATGGTCTGGTATCACTTCGTAAAGTAGGGGCTATACCTCGTCTGCACCTGAATATACCTCGTCTATACCTGGAGTTTCTCAGGGGACATAGCAAAATACATTATATACAAGTCAACATGTAAAAGTAAATAACATGTATGGAAGGCAACAAGTAACATACAAAAGATAATCTAAGAATGACATGTCATGTAGCAGAGTAGAAATAGTCATGGCTAACAAGTAAATTATGGTGACCGCAGTCCAGTGAGGTGCTAACGTCCTATAGAGAGTATCCCAGTGAGGGACTCCCTGTCTATAGTAGGTTTCTATCATAGCCCAGAATGGGACTCTTGAGTCGAGAGTAGTCAAGTAGCCAATCCCAGTATAGGTCAAGGGTCAAGTCAAGTATGGGTAACCGAATCAAGTCAAGGCCAAGTCAATCAAGTATACAAGAATACGAGAATCTAGCAAGTATAATGTAGCATAGATCCAATATGTGACAAGAAAAGAAAGAAAGACATGTATTAAAAAAATATTATGAAGCATGTACAAGAAATCATGTGATAGTACAAGAAAAAATAGACATGAACAAGAATAACTAGAATAAACATTCATAATACTGTACAAGTTGGCAAAGTATACTTATCTATCATCCAAGTCCCCGTTGAATCCGCGGTACCAAGGCCTATCCAAGAGTTCACATATAAATAAAAATTATTATTATTATCATTCTAATTATACATATGACACATGGGTTTCCTAACACAACAAGTCTACTTGCTTCTAGAGAATACCTAGACCTAGTTTCATGGTTTTGACCTCCATAATTCGAGATTATGCCCCCAACACAAGGACATGTTTATAAATCATATAAAAATCATAAAAATGAAATATTATTTATACTAATTTTAACCTCTAAATTCTAGATTTAGATTTTTAGCTTCGGTTCACGATTATGGCTAGATAATACCTACTAGTTTTCCTCGAAACTTATCCAAAATATTACCAGTCAATGTCCATGATCTATATCTATCAAAACTCACATAAAAATAAGTTAAACCATGATTCAAACTCATAACTAAATAACCTTCTTAAGTCTTAAAATCATCACCTATTTATGTGTCAAACTATGCCAAAAGTATGATCAAGAACCTAGTTTAATGGCACACAAATTTAGGATTCAAATTTGGGCATGTAAATACCATAAATATATGAAAAATAACTAAATTCCAGATTTTAAATACATATATTCAGATTTAAAGTTTGTTAAATAACTCACAAACAACTCTACTAAAACTAGCAAATCATGTATTACCGTAATGCCAATCTTTCTCCAATTCTACATACAACATAGGAGGGGTTTCTACCAACACACATGGTTTAAACACAGCAAAGCATGGATCATAAGAGGTTGGTTTAACAAAAATTATTGGAAAGAATATGCCATGGTGATTAAAGAAGAAGAGGGTTTGAGTCTTTACCGAAAGCTTTGGAGAATTGGATGGTGAAGCTTCTTCTTGTCCAAGAATCGCTCCGCCTTTCTTGTGCTTGAGTTTCTACTCCTTGCTTGGTGGATTGAAGATGCTAGACATGGTGGTTAATTTGATGGATTTGATGGTGAACTTGGTGGCTTTTTGGTTGTTTAATGATGTTTTGGTAGAGGGATGGTGTAAAGGAAAGACTTTGAGTTGGAGGAGATGATTGGAAGGTGTTATGGATGTATGGGATGGTGAGGGGCTGTGGTTGGCGGCTGAAAGAAGGGGGAAGATGAGGTGACTAAGGTTATATTTATAAGCAACAATTATTATTTTAAATATATATAAAAATCAAAAAAATATTATTTAAGCCAAAATAAAAAAAATAAAAAAATTTGGGGGTTTACATTCGGTTGACTACAACTCTAAATGGATTTCAAAATTTTATAATATTTGATCACAATCCGTCTTTTAAAAGAGGGTTTTGGTTCACGGAAACTGTCGGTACAACAATAGTTTTTCATGATTTTCAGGGAATTTTGAAATTTTGACAGAAATATACGTGAAGTAAATCAAAATATTTGAAGTGGTTTGAAGGGGGTTAGCTAGACTACACATAAAAATTTACGGATCAAAAAATGATAGAATATAATAGGAGAAATCAAGCGATGAACAGGGGTACATATTGTCAAGTTCGACTGGTCAGTCTGAGTCCAAGGGTCACGACAATGTTGTGGCAGCTCTGGCGACTCTCCAGCGTGTGCAGGTAGTCAAGGGTACTCGACTGGGTTCGGGAAATCTTCTGGAATAGAGAAACTCGGACTCGATGGCTGTACAGCTATGGGGAAAAGGAAATATATTTTTGACGGGATGTTTTTATACTAGGTTTTAGTAAAGTTCCAATCCAATTATCCATCGATTTAGATTAGGATTTAGGCTAGGATTTGTTCTAATCGATGGAGAATCCTACTGGGTTTTGATAAGAAAAGATTTGATCGAATTTGATTGGGATTTGGATGAGTCTGGCTCAATCAAAAATTAAAAAAATTATTTTTCTCTCACCTATGCTGGAAAGGGGTCGGGTGTGTTCGGTATAGATGACTTGCAAAAAAATGAAATTCTAGCGAGTTACTCAATAACTCGAGTTGCAACTAAAAATCCTATTTTTATGCTAAATAAATTTTTAAAAAAAAACCTAAAATAAATTTTAAATACTATCTACAAATAAAGACACATATATACATTTGGTGTATATAAAATATATATATATATATATATATATATATATATAAAATATATATATATATATATATATATATATATATATATATATATTCAACTATTTATAAAACATTCACTAGACACTACAAGAAAAATACCCTGTTATAACACGTGAAAAGAAGCTATTACAACGGTTCATATATAAACGTTACAGGATCTCAACAACACCACATAATATGACAGTTTTGAAGGATTTTTGGCCTATTGTAACGATTTATAGCGCTAAGCGTTATATATTGTTCACACATATATGACATTGTTACATGCAGACGTTATAAAAAGTTCTAAAAAAATTAGAATCCAGCTCAAACTTTCCGCTCAAACCCGACCCCCAAATTAAAACCCTCGGTCCCTTCTTTTTCCTCTCTCTCCTCCCCCATTTTCCTTCTCATCTCCTCCTCTCCTCTTTTCCTTCGGCCCCCGCCACGTACCCTTCTGACAACACCAACCGACAGTCCTCCCGGATCACCTATAGGAACGGTCGCTCGTAGCCCTAGCTTGTATGCCATCCCCTCGTGGCCCAGCACCACCACGCTCCCTACCGAGACGTACACCACTGAGCGCGACGGCTGCAACGATCCACCCCATCAGTCATCCTCGGTCCTCCACGGGTCCGCAGCAGCTGCGACGGTAAAAACCCTAACCCTAATTTTTTTGGGGTTTTAAGGAAGAGGAAAAAGAGGAGCACCACTGAGGAGTCGAGACAGCCGCCAAGTCCTACGCCACCCCCTCCACTGCCGCCTCCAGATTCGACAACGACGAGGACGAGACACTCGGAGCCGGCACCGACGCGGCGGGATCGAAGAAGCCGAATAAGAAGAAGCCGAAGGTCACCATCGCTGAGGCCAAGACAAAGATTGACGCAGACGATCTTGCAGCCTTCCTCCTCGAAATCCCTGTGAGAATTTTGGATCTGGTGGAATTTTTCGAATCTTATTCGAATTTTTATATTTTTTTTCCTCTTTCTGTTTGTTTTGGTTAGCGTTCTTATGAATCGCAACAGGATATTGAGCTGATGATGTTCACGAACTACTTTGGGAGGACGTTTGCGGCGGTTGGGTCATCGCAGTTCCCGTGGACGAAGTTGTTTAGGAATCTACTGTGTCGAAGATCATCGATGTGAGTTCAAAATAGTTTTTCGACAAGTAGACATTATTTTGTTTGATAGAATAAACTACATGCGAGCTGTGACTGAATATTTGTGATCATTGCCGTTAAAGGTGGAATCTTTGTGATTTTCTTGACTAGAGTTGCAGTTCCTAAGGAAGTTGTTTGCTGATATCGTCTGCATGTCATAATTTTTGTAGAATTCTGCTGTTGATTTTTTTGTAGAGGAATGTATTTTTGGAGGGTATTTGTTGGAGGTATATTATGGATATGAATTTGCATTTTATTCGCAAACTTGTGATTATTTGTGATTGCGGTCTTTGACATAAGGAATCAGGAATGCAAACTTGTGGTCTTCCGATATAAATGTTTGTTGCAATTACATTACCTGCTCATGCGATATCCGTTAGTTTTTCAATTGGATGCATCTCAGGGTAAAATTATTTTTATGATATTATTGGATAAGTTTGTTTCTTGGATGCAATTTTCTAATAGGATTTCTAGGGTTCTTATGGTCTAGGACAAAAAAAGTTATACAATCGGGCATGCTCTATCTCAATTTTCTGTGCTTAATTCCTTCTTCAATTAGGTTTTTTTCATTTTTTGGGGGAAGAGAAAGATACAACATTCTGGGGACTTCTCGATTTGTCAGCATTTAATGCAAGATTGCAGTTTGTTGTTGATGTCAGCATTCTCTAATACTATTAAAGGTGTTTAATTGATTCATGCAATTAAATACCAGTTGTACCTATTGTTCAGGGTTTAATTAATTTATGCAATTTTTTCATGCTTGAACCACAGGCAGAAGAGCTCAGGTGCAGAAGGTGACAGGCTCAAGGAAGCTACTAAAAGTCACTACATGTTCTTTATCGGGATTCAAAATTGACTTTTCTTTTTCAGGTGAATAATTTTGATTAAAATTAGTCCAACAAATAGTTTTACTAAATGCAGCATTATCTGAAATATTGAAAGATTGAGGTGTTTGAAGTTTCTATATAATTTATATTGTTTTTAGTAATTTACACCTGCACAATAATCATTTGATCTGTTAGTGTTTACATAAGAGGCTTACCCAGGGATAAACCTTCATGGTTGTTGGCAAAGCTTCAAATGCATGCTCCATCAATAATTTTGGTCCCTTCATTTTCTGAATTTAACTAAAAGAACCTATTCCATTAGTTCCTCGAAATGCCTTATAACATTTTTTCAAATATAATACTTGAAGCTTCATCCAAATTTTATCTTTGGACAGCTGATAGTTTTGGTAAAAATTTACCATTATGCATCTGGATATTTCGCTACATTAAGTTGTTAGCTATTAATATACAATGTGATGATGAATTCTTTTGGATCCTTTTACTTGTTAGTCATATCATTCTGGATACAAGTGAAACAATTTAGCTGAAACTGCTAGAAATCAGATAAGTACAATTGTTATCATTGCAACGCAAACTCATCATAGAGTATGTAATCAATTCACTGATGATATTACTCTTTACTCCAGTATCTTCAAACATGGGATTCTAAAATATGTAGCTTAGCTGGTTGTTTGACTCTTATCCTCTTAGAAGTTAGAACATGCCGATATGTTGATGTTATCTCGTTATTATTTATTTAATTGAACTCTATGTTTGATTTACAAAGTTAACCTGACTTTGGTTGTTTGTCTTTTTTAGGACTCATTAGGAGGGAACTCCAAAAATATTATAATTACTAACATAAGCCCTTCTAATTGGTCAGTGACCCCATCTGTTCTAAATTCTTCTATATTAGCTTGTAGTCAATATATCATATTCTTGATTTCTCGACATGTAATGATGGGTGTCTTTTGTTTCAATTTGTTTTCTTCTTGTAGTTGTGCATTAGAAACATTAAGCACCTTCAAACTTGCACAACTTGCTAAGTTCATCAGGAACAACGTGAGTTTTGCAGCTCTCTTTTGATCAAATTCCTTCATTGTTTTTTCTAGCACATGCACGAGTCATTGGTTTCTTGAATATTAGGCAATTATGAATGAAGATGCTTCCGGAGATGTCCTTGCCATGCATTTGGAGATTCAGCAACTAAAGGTATGCTCTGTAGTTGATGAATTATGCTATAGAGTTTCTTGGATTTTTGAACTGATTAAACCATTTGATATCTTGAGAATCTAAACTATCCACTATACTTAGATATATTTATGTAGAAATATGTTACATGAATACGAATATGAGATACAAACACTTTCAAATAGGTATGATAAGTAGTCACCTATGTCGCATGAACTAGCTGATACGGACACCAGTTTCTGTGTCCATGCAACATAGGTTTAGAATCATATTTATCTTTAAGTCTGTTATTGAATGACCAAATATCATTTTGGTTTATAATACTCAAAATTTAATTCTTTGATAAGCTTGGTTTTTCTTGGTTAATGACTTGAGTAATTTTCCTATGATTGTATTGTTGGATATTACTTTTCATGCATTGTTGAGAACACTAAGGCTCTTGTAATTTTTTGCAGAAAGAGGTGAGTCGCTTGCAAGGATTGGACAATGGGGGAAGCGAGAACTCTGGAACTGATGGTGTAACTTCCTATGTTCTTGGACTCAATCCTGTAGGTGGAGTTTTGGGAATTATGATAGAGCGTATCAAAAAATGTAAGATAGAGCATTTATAAACTCACATAGTTTTGGGAACTTACATAGTTTATAACTTGGATTCAATCCTGTAGGTG